>LGRX02004541.1:0-22492 GCA_001247695.2 Cymbomonas tetramitiformis | reverse complement strand
GTAGACGGGAGGAGCGCTGGTAGGCGTGGACAGAAGGAAGCTTCTACCTGCTTGTGAACAAAGATATGAAGAAGGGAGCAAAGACGCCCTGTGCACATGACCCCAAACCACCCTCCTCTCGGGATCTATTTCTTGCAACAGCGCAGCCTGAAGATCGGGACTGTCAACGTACACTGGTGCAACAGTGTTGATTCCTCGGCATGTGCTGTCCGTAAGAGCTGACGCATTTCCATGCCTGTGAACATCTAGCAGGTGGACACCAGAGCCCCAGGTGTCGTGCTCCAGGCTCTCCCTTTTCCGGAGGGCACACATCACTGGCAGCTCCTCCCAGGAGCCGACACTGCTGCCACAGGTGTGAACGCTTCATACACTGGCAGCTCCTCCCAGGAGCCGACACTGCTGCCACAGGTGTGAACGCTTCATACACTGGCAGCTCCTCCCAGGAGCCGATACTGCTGCCACAGGTGTGAACGCTTCATACACTGGCAGCTCCTCCCAGGAGCCGACACTGCTGCCGCAGGTGTGAACGCTTCATACACTGGCAGCTCCTCCCAGGAGCCGACATTTCTGCCACAGGTGTGAACACTTTATACACTGGCAGCTCCTCCCAGGTTGACGCAACCTAGACTATCATCTTCTGCTGACGCGTTGTAGACTAGCTCCAAGATACTGATGCATTGTAGCTAGTACGGTGCTATACGCGTTATATACTGTAGCTAGTTCCTCCCAGATACTGATGTATTGTTCACTGCTTGTCCCAGGTGCTTTTACGATACGGGGTCCTGACTTCACAGGCTGTGTAATCAGTCAATACTCGCACCAGGAGTGCAACTTCAAGCAATGCACAAAAAACATAGTATGGGGTGTTCGTTCAAAGAAAATGCAGAACCACAGAAAGAGTCGAAGTGTCGCGTTGCTGGCTCAGACTGTGAGTTCCGCACGGATCGCCCCGGACACGCTTTGGGGCGTCTCGGATGTTCATTCGTGTTTAAAGTCATCACCGCCAGCTCCGCATGATAATTTGCAGCTATGTGGCCGAGGCCTGTGCAAGGAGGGTTAAGGCACTGCGGCGAGAGATAGGAAAGCTGGAAGCCCGGCAAGGAGACCAAGGAAAGGGGTGTGATAACGTGCCTGGTCCAGCAGCAACCGCAAGAGAGTGGCCTTGGTACCAGATCCTCCAACTACTTTATAAAGTACGCCGTACCTTTTCAGTGACCACGCCGCGGAAAGAGTGTCAGTCACTGCGACTCCACAGAGCAGCCAGAGAAACAAAGAAACCAGAGCCAAACCAGAGCCATACAGTGCGCATCTCGTATAAATAATGTGCTACAGAGCAGGTGGGATATCAGCACAGTTCAAACAACAAAGTGTCAGGCTATTTATCCTTAACGTGCCCAACCAGGCTGTGAAGAACAGAGTCTCCTTGACGTGTCACCAAGCAATCTGATATCTTACGTAGCCTAGCCCCGCTACCGGGCATGGCAGCAGTGCGAGAGTGGGATGAGCAGCAGGGGATCACCAAGTGTGAAGAGCGGGCCCCACAAGGCCAAAGCCGAGCACTGTAAAGATTCCCACCCGCTTCCAGTCCAGATCTTTGAAGGGGATACCCTCGAAGCCCAACTGCGCCGTCCATTGCCACCCGTACTCTCAAACTTGAAGGTAACGCGGCAGTGAACACGCAACCACGAAGTACATAAACGAGTGAACACGCAACCACGAAGTACATGAACGGAGGAGGAAAATTCAAGGCTAGATACGTAGTTTCCCTCCCATCAAAGGAATAACTTTGAGGAATAACTTTGAGGTGTTCGGCCTTGTAGATAATCACTGAAAGGAACATCATCGCTTCACTCCAAGTATTCATCCGAGATATTTGAGCACAAGTCAAGGTTAATTGAAAGTGGGAGAAGCAGGGAGCTTAACATAGCGAGTACTGACCTGGCATCCGAGATCCCCAATGGCGTTCATCACCCCAGAGGTTATCATCTTTGTCATCAGAGGATCACTGCGGTTACAAAGACCTCACTTCAGTTCTGGATGTGACGCCCAGCATGGCTTGAGTAAGGAGGGTAAGGTAGACTGGAAGTCCCCCTGCAAAAGTAAATGCCACGAAACGCAAAATACCTGGAGTGACATCCGGGTCTTCCTGGTGCAAAATAGATTTGACAAGCAAGGAGACTAAGACTGAGAACAAGTGAGCGAAATCACACCGTTCCAGGGCCAGTAGGTAAGCTTGCCAAAGACTTTTTGGCTCCTCTCCACTCCCTCCCCCCGAGCCTCCCTCCCCACCGCCGCCTGAACCCCCTTTGCTACCGCCACCTCCGCCTCCGCCACCGTCCGAGGATGCAAATCTCTTCTGTGACTGATCTGTAGTTTGCCTGCCCCGACAGCAAACTTCTCCGAGTTACACGCTTCGAAGCCGCTATTTTACAACTACAAAGCAGAATGCGAAAAGCTTCCCCGAGAGGCGCGAAATGAAATGTTGTATCGTCGCACTACGGTTGCAGAGGAACTTCACCAATGTTGCATGTCGTCCAAGCATCATAGACAGAGTCAGGTTTCGTAACAAAATACTACAGGAGAAATCAGACTCGTGGGTTTTGCAGGAATATGATACTCAACAAAGGTATGAGTAGTAGTGACGAAAGTTTAGGTGTCAGTCTCGCCGTGCAGGCTGTTGGCGCTGAAGGAAAAAAGTCGGTCTCACCTTTTAGGGCGAAAGCCATACGAAACTACATTCAGTCCAAATAGTTTGTTCGCACCATTGGACTTTCCTGCAAAGCGTATCACTGTTTCAGGAATGATCGCGTCGGTAATTTCAGGACGAATGATCGATTTACAGCACACGAAAAAAACATCGTGGTGAAGCAAAAGGATATATGCAGCAGAATAAGGATAAATAAATAGTCTACGCACACCGAGATTGAGGCGGCATTACCAGATGAGCTCGAGGCCGATACCACTAATCGGGGTCGGACTGGAGTAGATCGACGAGACGCACTCTTTAGTGTGACTGCGGCATGGCGAGAGAAGCTTGAGAATTGGCGAGCCGCTATCATACCGATTTTATCACAGAGATGTGGGTATACGGAAACTCAAGCAAAATCGTGCAGTTATTTGTATATCCAGTATTTTACCTGCCACGCCAATAACCTACCCTAGCCTGTCTTGGCCTGTCAACCGTTTTAGGACAAAAGGACTTGGCAGTTTGAGTTTCGGGTTTGTGGCATCCAATCGCCTACCATGAACCCATCGATAAAACCATGTAAAAGATGTATGAACCAGTATGAAGTATGTAGAAGGCCGCATGTGAACTAAACGTGTGTGTCAGGAGTCAGGCTGTCACAGTATCGGACGGGACACGGGAGACCATTGGATTAATATGTCTATCACTACCATGTCCACGTCGACTAGCGCTCGTAGACTTTATTTACCAGTAAAATCAGACTTTCGCAACGTACGGATATTTTATAGACCACGTCAGCTGCGTGAAACTCGCTATCGTTAATCGTATGGGCATTTTATGAGAAGTTCAAGGTTTAAACCACGAAATCTCGATCATAGCGAAACTCGACCATGGTCGAGATTTCTCAACTACGTTTCGCTATAGATCCCCGGAATATTCTGCCTACGTGGGGGGGGATATCCGCGTACCGTCAGCGTTCAGATCGTGGTCGAGTTTCGCTATGAAAAATTGAACTCGACCACGAAATTTCGATTTTTCGTGGGTGAGTTCGATTTTTCATAGCGAAACTCGACCACGATCTCAACCACGGTCTCAACCACGGTATGTCATCACGATGTCAGCAGATGTCGAATTCAGTTTTCGATTTCAGTACTGGGAGTTCAGTACTGGGAGTTCAGTACTGGGAGTTCAGTACGAATTTTCGACATCTCGGTTACACGAGCGCGTCAGTCGAGTCGATCTGTGAATTTCCCAAATTAATTTTTCAATTCTACATCTGCTGCATGTGGATGACGATGGCTGACGAACTCGACATTTCATAGCGAAACTCAACCACGAAATCTCGACCAAGCCCCCCCCCGTGGTCGAGATTTTCATAGCGAAACTCGACCGAGGTAAAAAAGTGTCTCACGTTACCAGACACGTCGGCTCACACGCTGTCGCAGACGTGTACAAAATATTCCTTCGCTAACCAAGTTTCGCTATGAAAAATCGAACTCAACCACAAAACTCGACCGTGGTCGAGATTTTCATAGCGAAACTCAACCGAGGTCTCAACCACGAAATTTCGGGTCTCACGATCAAAAATCCGAACCGAAGCGTCCGATCGAAAATTCTTTCCATCGTGTCCGCGAAACGCAGTGATGACACCTTGGTTTAAACCACGGTTTCCATTTCGTGGTTCTCATTATAAAACGATTGGCGATAGCCGATAGGACATATAGGTGCAAGCGTCAAACCAATGTACCAACCTGAATCCTGACACAAGTGATGTCCTGAAAAAGATCCTTACCTCGCGATTCTAATGAGAAACCACGAAATCTCGACCATGGTCGAACTCGACCACAGTTGAGTGAACTCAACCACGGTTTGTAATAGATCCCCGGAATATTCTGCCTACGTGGGGGGGGGATATATCCGTCAGCGTCCAGATCGTGGTTGAGTTCAACTACGAAAAATTGAACTCAACCACGAAATTTCGATTTTTCGTGGTTGAGTTCGATTTTTCTTGGTTGAGTTCGATTTTTCTTGGTTGAACTCAACCACGATCTCAACCCACCAAGTTCAACCACGGTCTCAACCACGGTAACATAACATGTCATCACGATGTCAGCAGATGTCGAATTCGGTTTTCGATTTTTCGATTTCGGTCATCCCCCCGTGACGCGACGGTGTCGTCGCGAAAAGAGAGAGAAAATTTTGTCTCATCGCCCCTTACACGTGGTGCAGTCTTGCAGCGCCAGTTAAAGTTACAGTTAAAGTTGCCGCAGAAAACCTCGGGTTGAGGGTTTTGTTTCTATTTACAGCGGAATAGAATGGAGGATAATCGTCTTCGTCTTTTCCTATTGCTTACTATACTTCGTTCGTCTACTGCCTTTTTTCCGTGTCCTATTCCGATCGACTTGTAATTGTAAACTTTGATGGAAGGACTAATATATATCATATATTAGTCAAGCCAAACAGCGGAAACAATCGGATGCTGCAGAAACGAAGGCTAAGATGAGATAATAAAATACTGTGTGTGTTTTATTATCGGAGGGAACTGCAAGATGGTGTCTGCTGACGTGGCACCTCAGGGCGAGGGGTCGTGACAGAAGAGGCTGCTCTACCCAAGCTTATGGGGGGGCGTGTGAGTCAGTCTCCCCGTGACACGACCACCTCATCCCGAAGGTATGAGGTGCCACAACAGGATCCTAAGTCACAAGCACGGAAACCCTAACTGCACACGTCACAAGAATCAAGGGGTCTTTTCCAACCCAGCTAGTACGGCATCCGCCCGCGCTAATCTTGTGTTGTGCTCTAGGGGCGCTTACGCCCATGCATGTGCCGTGGGGATCAGCTACTCCCACGGGGTAGGCTGCTAAATTCATTAAGCAGGCTAAAGTTGGTGGCGGCGGTGCCCTCAATGAAGCGAAAGGTCAAGCACCAGCCCATTCTTGTGAATCAACCAATGCCCAAGCGAGGCCAAAGCCTACAACAGCGCGGCACCACCAGAGCGGACGAGCCGAAGCGGGGAGGGCGAGAAGGCAGGGCGAAGATGGGAAACGCGGTGTGGCTTCACTCCGCCGCACACAAGTGCAAAAGCAGAGAGAAAAAGCGGTGGGATGAGGGATGCAACACCACCAGGCAATGGCCAAGGGGCACGCAGGGTGGAGGGAAGAGTGGAGGATGCTGCGGGGTGAGCTCGTAGTGGTCAAAGCTCATGTTGACGATGGGGGTGATGGACTCGACTTTGGTGCCTGGTGCATGAGCACCACCAGACACCACCAGACCACAACGAACGGTAAAATGCTGCTGCCGCAACCAGGGTAGAAGTCTTACCGTGGCGGGCCGGCCCGGGGCCCGCGAAGCTCGCTCCGGGCCGAAAGCGGGCCGAAGGGGCTTTGGGCCGCACAAAAATATGAGCCGGCCAAACTTCGGCCAAAAATATAGGCATTTTATGCCACTTTTTATCAAACCCCCATACTTAATTTCAAAATTTCGCGCCTGCGGCGGGCATTTTTCTTCCTTGACCGTTTTGGCCGAAAGCGGGCCAGCGGAAATATAGTTTACGGGCCGTAAAGAATTTTGGAAGACTTCTACCCTGGCCGCAACGCGGAGAGACTCTAACGCTGAACGAACAGCGGCCATGCGCGCATGCTGGCGGTCAGTAGACATGGTCGCTGACCGCTGGCTGCAAAATTCCGCGAACGAAGAGTTAGGGTTCCCAAGTGAAGAGGTATCTTCTCGTAAAATCAAGCAAACCAAACGATGAAAGGGTCAAATTGGGCTAGATTTTCGCGGGGAAAACGGCGGTGTAGTCAAAAACGTCGTGCGGGAACCCGTTTTCACGCCAGAAGGGGTACTGCTGGCCAGAAAGTCAAGAGCGCGTTGGGGTTCTTGTCGATAACGTAACTTCTCGTAAAATTGACTAAATCCGGCAATGAAAAAGCCTGATTGGGGTCAAATTCCACGGAGGAAACGTTGGTGAAGTCAAAATAGGCGTCAGGTAAGCCACTTTTGCTGCAGATCAGGTGCTGTCGTCCAGAGGTTGAAGAACACAAAGGAATTGTCGGTTTTGTTGAATTGTGACGCACGTAAAGTGCGTGAAGTGTCGGTAAATGTCGGGAAGTGTCGGTATAGAAATGTCGGGGGTGACCGATGCGAAAGCAAGCCGGCCGTTGTCGGTAAGTGTCGGTATAAAAATGTCGGCAGTAGTGTCGGTAAAAAAAATGTCGGAAATAGAATCGCCGGGCGCGAAGCGATCTAGTCAACGAATAAACGAGGCAAAGAATAAGCGTGTAAAGGTCCCATAACCTGATGGAAGGACTAATATATATATATCATATATTAGTCAAGCCAAACAGCGGAAACAGTCGGATGCTGCAGAAACGAAGGCTAAGATGAGATAATAAAATACTGTGTGTGTTTTATTATCGGAGGGAACTGCAAGATGGTGACTGCTGACGTGGCACCTCGGGGCGAGGGGTGACAGAAGAGGCTGCTCTACCCAACCTTATGGGGGGTGTGAGTCAGTCTCCCGTGAAACTTGTAATTTCCTATGATAGTGTTTTCAACTCCTCGGGAGTTCGGTACTGAGGAGAGTTTCTTCCGTGGAGTCGCGTACGATTTTTCGACATCTCGGTTACACGAGCGCGTCAGTCGAGTCGATCTGTGAATTTCCCAAATTGATTTTTCAATTCTACATCTGCTGCATCTGGATGACGATGACTGACGAACTCGACAAAACGTGGTTGAGTTCAACCACGAAATCTCGACCGAGCCCCCCCACGTGGTCGAGATTTTCGTGGTTGAGTTCAACCACGGTCCACGAAAAGTGTCTCACGTAACGAGACACGTCGGCTCACACGCTGTCGCAGACGTGTACAAAATATTCCTTCGCTAACCAAGGTTTGTCGAACTCAACCACGAAACTCGACCATGGTCGAGTGAGACCGTGGTTGAACTCAACCACAGTCTCAACCACGAAATTTCGGGGCTCACGATCAAAAAACCGAACCGAAGCGTCCGATCGAAAATTCTTTCCATCGTGTCCGCGAAACGCAGTGATGACACCTTGGTTTAAACCACGGTTTCCATTTCGTGGTTTAAACCATGAACTTCTCATAAAGATCCTAACATCGCATATTGGCATTTCTTATTGGATATTTGATATGATTTCAGGGTTCTTCAGCAGATCAACATCAGCACTTCAATGAGGCCCCGATTCCCGATCTTCTGAACAGTGAACAACTGAACACAAGGGTCAACGCCAAACCTCGTCGCCTTCGCACAAGTCACAACCAAGGGGAATAGACACGTTAGCGTCACAACGTCACAACGTACGGCGTATTAAGAGTGTGAGAATGAAAAGCGATAATAAAAGAATTATTATAACCTAAACCAAAAACAACAGCAAAGCAAGTTGTTCCAACATCAAGGTAAGCCAACACTGGCTTTCTGGCAACCCGGCCAATTGAATTTGGGGCTCTCATGCTAGTAATACATGATAGATGTATTACTATAATAATACATAGTAATACATTCCTCAGATGCGAATTATATTTTTGATTGTTTACAATTTCCGAACAGCCGTTCGATTAAATCAGAAGGACATTTAAACCGTTATCGAAATCGCACCGGTATCTTTCTGGAATCTATCCGCTTCCGTTCGCGCTTCTTAAGCGCTTTACACTGTGAAAACTGATGGTTTTCTGATCAGTGTAGGATGACAGGCAGTATGATTGTCATCCGGAGCAGATCTGAAAACTGAGGTTTTCCAGCCAGGAGCCGAAGTTAGGGACCGGTTTACATATAAACTGCGGGACCAATCGGATCCGATGCCATTATTAATTCAGGGACCACTCGTTTCAGTCGCCGGTGACTGCCGTTTCTCAGTACCTCGTATCGGACTTGTACGCTTCTTTATCGGACTTGTACGCTTCTTTATCGGACTTGTATTCGTCTTCTAAGTGTCTATAAAGTGTATAAGTGTATAAGTCAAGTGTTACTGTCTCAGTGTAAGTCGCTCTCGGCGACACTACTTTCGCAATCCAGAGGTTACGAGCTTCGGCCGCTGCGCGGCCGATCGCGCGATTCTCGACAGAAAGCAATGGAAAGCAGCTCGTAACCTCTGGTTCTTTTCGTGTTTTGGCCTGAATTTCGCTACCTTTTCCTTCCAGAAAACCTACGCGAACCGCGGAAACGCCTGTTTTGTATGCTTACTGTATACTGGAAAAAATGTAACGGTTACCGCGCGCAGCATATAATATTCAGCTATTAGGAAAGTTCGTTGATTAAGCGGTCCACGATATACTGAAACCTCGAGTAAGTCGATGTTGCCATTATGGTGTTGCCCGCCTTTTCTTGAATAACTCTCGTGTCCGTGGTCCAATTCGAACTTTAAAGATACAGTAATCACTCACCTTTAAGAAAACCCGCCGATAAGAAACCAGCCAGCCTTTTGTGAGGGGGTATCACGGGAGTCAACTTCCCCCAATGTATGGGGGGTACAGTCCCTTCTTTGTTCACCCCTCGCCCTGAGTGGCCCTGTCACCCTGTCACCTTGTCATCTTGCATCCGACATCCGTCCGACCTTCGCTCACTGCGATAAAACACTTCAACTATTTTATCTTATTCAGTTTTAGCTTGACCGGACCACCGCCTGTGCTTGTTCTGTTGTCACCGTGATATATATATATATTCATTATATATATATCTCTGTTTCTGTCAGGTTATCGGCCATACCACTTCTGTGGTGGTTCTTGTTTGTTTAGCGAAGCTCGCTTCAACCTGGATTGTTGATTCTACCCGGTCTGGAGTGCCGTTTCCCCTCATTTTCCCTCTTCCTCGCTGCTCTGGTGTCCAGCGATTTCAACTTGCTCGGTCTGGAGTACCGGATTCCCTCTTTCCTGCACTCACCTTTACGTGTGCAGTTACCATTCCTTCAGAGCCACCTCTGCCCGACCCGTACCACGCTGGAGCCGCGATACGTGATCCCACAAATGTCCCAAGTTCGCCAGAGATCCCTTGCCGAGGCCCTTCGCGCTGCCCGTACCAATGCGGGCAGCACGCCTGCTCCTTCGACGGACGGATCTGGCGGGGGTTCTCGGACCCCCCATTCGAGCTCGTCATCGCATGCCCGCAGGCGCATCGTTTCCATGGCGTCCATTCGCTCGAAACCCTCATCAGCCCGACTGTCGCCTACGGCATTCGATTACTTTAACGACCCGGCCGTTCTGGTGTCTACTCCTGTGGAAGAAGGCCGGGAATCTGAGTTTGCGGAGCACCTGTCGTACGCCTTCAACTACTCCGCCGACTTGGTCACCATCCTCAAGTCTGGCAGCTACAAGGAGAAGACCGGCGGTGACGACCCCGACACCGAGTTCGCCGTGCTCCTCGCAGCATTGGGCCATGTCCTTTTCCCCATTGCCTACACCGAGGTCTCCAAACTACTTGACTTGGAGCACGACTTCGATTTTTACCATGTCACCCTGAACGAGCTCATCTTCACCATCTTACCAGTGGTGCTCCGCGGTACTGCACTGGCGCTTTACCACGAGGCCGCCCGCTGCCATCCTACGGACGGCCGCTTTGCCCTGCAGCGCCTCAGGTACGAGGTCGAGGGTGTTCCTGACCCCGATGTCGATCGCTTCTGGGTGAAGCTTCGGGCTACTGTCATCGACGAGACGCTCGACCCGACTCCCCAGCTGGCCATCATCCGCAGCCTCGGCGACAAGCACGCCCGGCTTCACCCCGACTACGGCGAGAACAAGAGGGTCGCTGACCTTTGGCACGTCCTCGCCGCCTCCGCCAAATCCACACCCTACGTCACCCCACTGTATCTCGCTGTCATCCGTGACTTGCGTGGCGGTACGCATTTCTCTTTTTCCAGCCTCTGCCTACGTGTCCGCACCACGTGGCGTGAGGAGTCCGCCTACGCCACCCTCTCCCACACGCCTCAGCCCCCTGCTGGTGGTGGCTACCGCCCCAAGGCGGCCAACGATCGCCCCCCCTCAGCGAACGCTTTCGGCTCCGGTACATCTTACGCCGTCAAGCCCGTCGGTAAATGGGCGGCCCAACCACCCGGCTCTCTGGTGAAGAAATGGGTTGGCACCGGGTTTCCCTGCCTTGTCTGTTTCCGCATGTGGGCGTTGACGGACAACCACGCCGACACCAAAGGTATCTGCCCGTTCATGTGTAAGGAGGCCTTCGGGCCGGATCGCGCCCCCGACTCAGCGCGGCCGGCTGGCAGCCGACCAGCACCGCCCTCAGCCGCCACCGTCGCACACTTGGCTTCGCCTGCTGCGGAGCATGTTCCTACAGGCGATGTGGTGGTGCCGGGGGCACCGAACCCTGAGCCAGTCGCATCGTTCCAGACCGTGATCGCCGACTTGGACCCGCCTGATGCTACGTCTCACGAGGGAGGCCTCGATGCGGAGGGCTCCGTTGTTGCCGAGGGCATGACGCCTGCGGCCTTCGCCTCCGCGGTCCACGCCGACGAGGACTTTGACTTCCCGCCCTTTATGAGCCCAAATGGTGGCAGCCGCCTATCATTGGCGCGCCGGCAGCCTCCAGCCTTCAATTCCAGTGAGCAATCGTAGGGAGATGCTTACCCCTAACCTGCAGTGACTTGCTAGATGTTCGAGCAACGCCGTGCACACGGATGTGCTCCTAGTTGGGCTGGAAAAGGCCCCTAAGGCTCTAACATTTTAAGCGGACTTTGGGTTAGGTTTAGGGTTTGCATCTTGCCATGGCCACTCACCCCTTCGGGGTGAGGTGGTGTCACGGGAGTACTGAACTTCCCCCCAATGTCTGTCACCCTGTCACCTTGTCATCTTGCATCCGACATCCGTCCGACCTTCGCTCACTGCGATAAAACACTTCAACTATTTTATCTTATTCAGTTTTAGCTTGACCGGACCACCGCCTGTGCTTGTTCTGTTGTCACCGTGATATATATATATTCATTATATATATCTCTCTGTTTCTGTCAGGGTACGCAAGTTGGTGAGAATCGCTGACTGGTTTTTTTGAGCTATGAAATAGTCGAAAATAAGAAATATGGGTGCTGGCGCCGCAGGCGGAAATTTTTGAAAATGTCGCCTTTTTAAGGGTTTAGCATTGGACTTTTAAGAAAATTGCTGGCTGATTGAAAGAACATACTTGCTAATTCTCACCGATTCCATAGGACGCTGGCGCTGGCGGGGGTACGCAACAGAAGTTGGTGAAATTAATTGGGCGACCCCAAATCTCCGGTTTTTAAAGGTGAGTGATTACGTACCGCCGGAAACGTCTCGGCGAGGCGCATCGCGCCGCACCGTGCATAATATATTGTTGTAAACATGCACAAAGCGTTTCGGTGTCAAGTTACAAATTGCGATTGTTACATATGCTCAACATATTCCCAACTATAAACCCTAATATTGACCCTAATGTCGGTTCCATAAACCCTATGAAGTTCATATTCTAGGTCCACGGTCAAAACGAGGGTTGTTACATCATTAGGGCGTGTATAGCTTAAATGTAACGAATTTGTATGTGTCGGGTTATTTCATTTAACTTGGCATTTTATGCAAAATGTTGCTTCTTCACAATTTCCATACACATGTTTGAATGCGTCTTGATGCGACGTTTTCAGATCTGTTTTCAAAATTGCGATTGGAGGTCAAATGCCTTAACAAATCAAAATTGAATACATGATTTTCGATGCTTCGTTTTCGAAGCACATACCGGAAGAGGGGTTAACATCCCCATGAAGTTCCTTTCTGTCTCGACTTACTCTGCTTGATGCGACGAGTTGGGGTCGCTGAGAAATCAAGCGATGGGCAGCAATGGAGGTGAGGATTTCTTTCAGCGGTTCCTTAACCTGAATACTTTAAGTTTTTCGAACGTATGGGGGGATGTTTGGAGATGTCTGAAAGGTATTTGGGGTGCAATATGGCTACAGGCGCGTCGGTGATACAGTTTTGTCGCATTTCGAACTCGTATAACTTGAGCTGTGGGACAGGCCCTACAAAATAGGGATTATTCCAAAGGCTTGGACGGCACCATTCCGGGCGCCCGGAACCGTCCTGAAAATATTTGGTAAAATTCCAAGCCTTTGGAAACCGCCGGGAATTACAAGGTGAAGCTTTGGGTTTTTCCCTAGGAGTCCTATGGGGTTCCAAGCCGACGGTCCTACGGGGTTCCAAGGGGCTGGACCAAAATTTGTTAGTCCAATGGGTCCTGGTCGATTCCAAGCCGTTGGACCTATGTCCTCGGATTACGTATGACCGAAGTCGTCGGTCCAAGGCGGTTCCAACGGTTTGGAATTCATTTTAGACAATTCCAAGCCTTTGGAACTTTCGAGTCTGAGGTCGGCAGTCTGAAATCGGAGGTTCAACGGCTTGGAACCCCATTGGACCGGTCTCCGCGCTGCACGGGCGTGGTTTCAAAAGATTCCAAGCCTTTGGAACTTGCTAGTACGAGTAATGAAGCTCGAACCCGGAGGCTCAACGGCTTGGAACCCCATTGGACCGGTCTCAGCGCAGCACGTGCGAGGGTTTCAAAAGATTCCAAGCCCTTGGACCTTGTTAGTACGAGGAATGAAGCTCAAACCCGGAGGCTCAACGGCTTGGAACCCCATAGGATCGGTCTCTGCGCAGCACGGGCGTGGGTTTCAAAAAATTCCAAGCCCTTGGACCTTGTTAGTACGAGGAATGAAGCTCGAGCCCGGAGGCTCCACGGCTTGGAACCCCATAGGACCGGTCTCTGCGCAGCACGAGCGTGGGTTTCAAAAGATTCCAAGCCCTTGGAACCCCATAGGCCCAGTCTCTGGGCAACACGGGAGCGTGTTCCGAAATTCCAAGCCCTTGGAACTTCCCGATCTGAGAGTGGAACGCTATGAGCAAGTGCTTGACATATAGAACGATAATTCTCTGGACCGATCATTCTTGCTACGTGCAGTTCAAGACCGTCCAAGCCTTTGGAACGATTATGGAAGTGATATCTTATGGGGTCCAGGCTTAGTCCAATGGTTTGGAACCGCTTCGGAACTTGCGTTTGATGGATTCCAAGGCGCATCCAAGCCTTCGGAACCCCTTTGGAACTCCAGGTAAGTTAGTATTATCTGTACAATGCATGTTATATATTACAGTATTACAACTGGTAGGTTCTGACTTGGCAGCACGTGGAGCTCAACGAGACCGATACACTACCGCCTCGAGCGAGGCAATAAGTTAACTAATCTTCGTCATCAGAACTACTATCGCCGATGTCGCCGACAAAATCGACGTGGCGGTCAAGCACGACGGCAAGCACGTCTGTCCGATGTCGAATATTTAATGGAACCTTGTTACCGGTATACCGTGCAAGCCGCAAAGGCTTCCATGGAATGGGCGCCCCGACCACTTGATTGTTGATGTCCTTCGCTTCGATGAATGCATCTTTGGTTTCCCATGGCATATCGGTGCGCAGGTAGATGTTTTGCGTGACCGCATCGGAAAGAGCAGCTTCGAGGGGAAACCATCTACACTTCACAAGAATATATGTGTCAGTGTGCACGACAAGCTTGACGACCTTCAGAATTTCGCCATACCTGCCATCAGAAGTGAAAGAATCATGAACACCTGCTAATCGAGATCTACAAGGACGCATTAGTCCGGGCGTCCGGAACCGTGTGGCAGCATGGTTCCGGACGCCCGGAACGTATCGAACTTTTGAATATTTAAACAGATTTAATGAAACGTAGCTTGACCATGGTCCAAACGGCCGGAACCTACACTCCACTCTTATACAGACGATTGGAACATGTATAGTTGGCATGTCTCACCTGTCCTGGTCGTCTTCTTGCTGCTTCTGTACATTCCAGACTTTAAAGACAGACTTGAAATATCGATGACAAGTAGCCTTGTTCATGTCCCTTTCCAGCGATCTGTAATTAAAATTGCGAACTTTGACGTAAGCATACTCTGTCCACATTCTCGGTGGTGCCAAGGCGTAACTCATTTCCATCTCCGCAAACGGAATGACTTCCCCTGTGACGGGGCTCTTGCGCCAGGTTTCAGGTTGATGAAGTATCGGCCTCGTCAAGTTTTGACCTGGGCCACTGCCCCTGCCGCGACGAGCCGCCAAGCGACGTCGGTTTTGTCTAATGTTCCTGCATGGTCCAAATGCCCGGAGGCAACGTTCCGGGCGCTTGGACGTTAGTTACGGGCGAGGGGAACACCACTAAACTGCGTACGTGAATGATTAGTAAAAAAAAGCTTCGGTCAAGCAAACATGCATACCTCGTGTAATGGTCTTCAGCACGATTAAATTCTCTGACAATGTTCCCGTACCACTCCACGTTTGTAGCCAGCCAAGCTTGTATCTCCTTCTTATCATCTACGCACCGCAAAACGGAAATTTGTTAAACAATGCGTGCTTTTGACGATCTAATTCCAAACGCCCGGAATTAATCCGGAACCTAGGTTCCGGGCGCCCGGAAGGGTGTGGATGGAACGAGCCCTATTGGCTTGGGCTTTGTCTAATGAAAGGTCCAAGCAAGTTCCAACCGGTTGGACCCTGCTCAATGATACGTTTCCAGACCCTTGGACCGAAATTGGACGATATGCACTTAAGTCTGGACAGTACCTGGTGTCGAGTAGACAAGTTTGCCCTTCCTCTCGTTGCCGGTCGCCAACATCAGGGACACGGTGTTCTCGCTACGTGGTTGGCTAATGGTTGGTGGCGAACCATTCGCCTGTAGCAACTGGTATAAGCCGCGTACCAGACTTACCATGCGTTTCAACTCCACCCCTTTCATCATGCTGGCGACAGGGTGCGAGCGAGTCCTGATGATCCGTCTCAGCTCGCCGAAGAAGCTCTCTGGAGCGAACATCCAAAGATCGGGAACTGGTCCTTCGTCACGCATCTGATCCGGAATATGAACGAGCTGGTGCGTTGCAATGACGAAAAGCTCAGGCGAGAGCTCAGCTTCCATGATGTCACGGACTTCCAATACCCTTGTCTTCAAGGCGTCCATGCCAGTTTTATGATGCTGAACCGCACGCCCAAAACGGAATAAATCAGTATAGCCTGAATGGATAGGTTCCGTGCTACCGGAACATTGATCCAATGTTGGTCCGGCCGCCCGGAATTGTGATTCCAATCCGAAGCATATGAACATGAGCAACAAACATGAAGCAGGTCCGAACGTCCGGACTATGGCCTCCAAACGGTTCCAAGCGCCCGGAACGTGGGGTAAGCAGTGTTTATACTCACATCGATATCAATGGTTCTGCTCACAATCTCGCGGACCACCGTCGTATATTTCCCAACGTAGGAGGCGAATTCCGGTTGTAGCACATGGCCATCACTGTTCATCCACGCGCTGACAATCGACATGAGTCCACTTGTGATAGCAACTACGCCATGATGTGCTTTCAACTTGCGTGGCGTAGTTTGCGTTCCTGCCTTGATTTGCAGAAACTTCCTCCCAATCGGCCCCGAATCTCGGGTAAACTTGAGCCCTCTTACCCATGGGATAATCTCCTTCAAGGCCTCCTTAGAAGGGGACCACGGAGAGGGTTTCACTACAAGAGATCGATCCCACACACACGCACACAACCTATCCTGGTTCAATACGAAACCTATACAATCTTAATTCATTCATGAAGAAACGTTCCGGGCGTTCGGAACCCACCCTCCAACGTGTGACAGGGGTGTGGATTATCTACATTCGTTCAGAAAATAGCATTCCGGGCGTTTGGAACCCATCATCCAACGTGTGACAGGGGTGTGGACCATCTACATTCATTCAGGAAATAGCATTCCGGGCGTTTGGAACCCTTACACCACCGTCTATCAGGGGTTTGGACCATCATTATATTGGACAGGTGGTGTACTCACATCTCGTTCTGCTGGGCTCCGGTTGTCATTTTCATTCCTCCTTGGTATAGGAATAAGCCACGGCCTGTGCATCTGATAGGCCCTCGCAAAGTTTCGGCACTTTGAATTCCAGTCATCACCGAGAATCGCTGACATAATCCGGCAGGAGTTGTTGGACAAGATGTGCATGACGTCGAAGAGCAAGTCGCGTGGCAAATTAAACTTCACAATCTTGGTAAAAGCACTCGATCCTTTGATCCCACTCCGTGCCATTTTGTCCTTAATGACTTCCGGATGCCTACCCGCTTCGATCATCCCGTCGTGCAGGTGCTGCAACTCCCTCACTTCTTTGTCCGTTCTCATCGCTGGCTCTTCACCTGCAAACATCATAAAAAACACGATACAGTTGAAAGAATATTGTGTAAAACCACGAGTACACAGGTCCGGCCGTGGGGTGCATGGGTTCCGGGCGTGTGGAATTACTAGCTTTGATCTCTCCATATTTTCCCTATAATGGTCCAACCGGCCGGAACCGGGGCTCCCGACGCCTGGAAGTACAGTCAGAAATATTTTGAAATCTGTCCAACCGTCCGAATACATACTAGGAAGAATGCAGCAGGGATCAGACTTACTCGGATTTTGTTGTAGCATCTGCGCGTAAATCGTCTTCTGCATGCAAGACTCTGCCTTTGTTGTCCCGACAATCCAACATTTGGAACATCCCATCCTCGCGTTTGTTCCATACACGTTCCCCGCTTCGGTCAATCCGACATAATCCTCGAGCACCTTGTACAACTTGACTCGAACGGTGAAAGGCTTGTTTTCGATAACGTCCCACACCCGGCAACCGTTCTTTTCGATGTCAATAATCTCGTCCACGAACTTGTGGTAGAAGAGTTGGACATCTTTGGGTTTGCCATCAATAATGCCCCAAAGCACAATGAACTCGCTTTTGCCTCGAAGATGTGCAGGGTAATTCACCACTTGGCAGGTTATAGGTGTCACAGATCCCAGTTTATCTTTGAATTTCTCGATGCCGTCCGCGCATAACACCACAGAGAGGTTGCGCTTGTCCTTGAAGAACTCCGGGTCCTCGAGCATGGTCCTCTGCCAGCTTCGTGAATCTACACCCGCACTAACATGTCTTAGTCCAACCGGTCGGATCAGGTATTCCACACGCTCGGACTATGCTAAGACAACAAAACAGGTTGTTGTAACATATCCATTACGACCAGACTCGTATTCCACACGGATGGAACGCCATTCCGGGCGCCCGGAACGTGCCATCCATGCAGATTTACTCGCAATTATCTTTGTTAATCTACATCCGCAAAATTCCAAACGGCCGGAACGTCTAGTCCACACGTTTGGACTATACCAAGACAACCAAAATGGGTGTAGTGACATATCCAAACGGCCGGACGCATGTTCCATCCGGGTGGAGGCATGGATCCGGGCGCCCGGAATAAGCAATCCATGCAGTCTAATTGACAGTGTTTACTCACCTAATATTCCAGTGCTTCTGACGATCGGCTCATCCAAGTCAACTTTCTCCCATGAACGTGCCATCTGTGCCTGCACCGGATCCATGAAAAGGGCCTCCAGTATCCTTGTCCACGGCCACCAGCGGAAAACGCACTTGGCCCTTCCGGGTTCCCACTTGCCATCGACCATTGATGGCTCCTTGAACCGGCCGTGGTTGCATTTCGGACACGTCGGTGCCTCTTCGGGAAGCAGATCTTTGAAAAGAAAATTGCACTTCTGGCACACATCCATCTCGTTGTACTTCATGAGGAAATCCTTGAAAAACCGCACGCACGCTTGGTAGGTATGAGGTAGTGCTACCTCGTCATCGGTCGAGATTGATTCATCGTCGACCTCCAAGCCGCATACTCGACGTCGCAGAATTTCCAGGATTGTGTCAAAGTACGCCTGGGTCGAGTTATGGTTGGAGTGGGCCTCAAGTAGATCCAGTATGAAGCGGTTTGCAAGGGTAGTCGATTTGTCATGCACATTTTCTCCCTCCTGCAATTTAGTCACACAGCATCTGATTGATTTTGGTCCAGAGGGGTTCCACACGTAAGGACGCACCGTTCCAATGACTTGGAATAGTGATATAGTGCAGTTTTCGGAAGGCATTCAATCTGTGCGTATTGAACTTACCATGATGAATTCCGGGTCCCTTGTTCGGTCGTTTTCACGCTGCTCGCGCGCATCACTTTCCTCCTCCTAGAATACGGCGGGCATCCACTCCCATCAACCCAGCAATCCTGAACTAATAAGATGCGATGTAAGAATCTGGCTTACAGTGATGGCTCTAAAGGTGTTCCAAAGGCTTGGACGATGCTTGGACTCTTCTTCGTGGGGGAATCCAAGGTTGTTCCAAAGGCTTGGACGGGGCTTGGATATTGTTAAACAATGGTTCCAACGGCTTGGACGGGATTTAGAACTCACCGAGTCGGACGATGCATACTCAATCGGGCTGAAGAAGTTTTCACGGATCTTCCGGAGCATCCGTTCGGCATGGTCATGAAGATATGTGTCATCCTCGTGTTCTTCCTCTTCGTCCGTCTCTGATGGTGGATCCGTCTCACCGTCATCATTCACACTTTCGGCACCGTCAAGAGAGTCGTTTTCTTCATGATCTCGGTCATTGGAGAGGCGTGCGACGGGCGGATGTAGGATCAAATGCCGCTTAATCTGTCTTTTGGAGTAGCAAAATCGGAGTCTGCATTGATCGCATGGGCATGGAGTGCCTTCCGCGTTCTCGTTTCGAGCTAGTCCACGCCTTTGCCTAGCCATTATTCCTGCGAATCCATGTAAGAAGTGTGAGTTGTCTGACCGGACTTGTAAGGTATTCAGATGCATTCCGGGCGCCCGGACCAATAGTCCGGCGCGTGGGAACGTGGTTCCGGGCGGTCGGAATTAAATACCTTCAACATTCGGCAAAAGTCCGGTTTGTCACCTTTATATCAGGGTTTCTACGTTTTTAGGCACAATCCGGGCGCCCGGACAGGCCAGGGATTACGGTGTCCATCGGTTTGGAAAAGCCATCTTAAAAATCGACTAGGTCCACTTCTGGGGATTAATCCACAGGCTTGGAAGTCCATTGGAACTGGACATTTGCTCCCACTTGAAAAATTCCATGCCTCTGGAATTCCAAAGTGAAGCATTGGAACCTCACAAAGTTTTTTAGAACGTTTTGAGGATTGCAAAAATCACCTAAGGACCAATATTCCAACGGGTTGGCTCACCCAAACCAATGGCATGGAATTTTTTTGGTAAAAATCGACTAGGTCCACTTCTGGGGGTTTATCCAAGCCCTTGGAAGTCCATTGGAACTGGACATTTGCTCCCACTTGAGAAATTCCATGCCCCTGGAATTCCAAAGTGAAGCCTCTTATTTCAAAGCTTAACACTTGGCTGTTTTTTGTGTAAAAAGCCCCAAAAACAAAATTTCGGAAAATTTTCTGTTTTTTTGAAAAGTGGACATATGTTTGGCCCCGATGTTTTTGATATGCAGCGACGTGAAAAATGCAGAAAATTTGTTTTCTACCGTCAATTATGCACATCTTACGGGAAATTTCTAAAAATAGAGCTGCGACGAATTCTGTAGAAGGATTTGCTCCAAAAAAGGAACAGTCCCGTGAACGTCGGCGTTTTTTTGCTATCGACCCGATCCCAGGGTGTGGAATTAACGAAGACCGTCAGATTTTTCTGGTAGTCAAAATGAAACATCTAAGGGTTCCTATAGTGCACATGCACAAGTAATCGGCTGGTAAATTAACGAAGACCGTTCGATTTTTCCAGAAATCGAAACTCAAAATGGCTAAAGGTGATACAGTGAACAGGAGGGATGTGCGCACATCCCAGCTGTCCACCGTAAACCTTTAATGGGATTCGAACCCATGACCGCGAGCTATGAAGAGCGACGGCTTACCATCTGGACTATCGATAAGTCAAGATGGAAAACACGGCAGCGATTGCAATGTCATACCCGTCGACGGAGGACAGAGGTGACAGCAGTCGCAGGCTCGAAATTCAAAATTTCGTAAAAGAGCGCGATAACGCGATCCAGTCGCTCGGACCAATGCACCAAGCCGCCGGACCTGCCTTGGAACAGATTTGCGGCCGTTGTGCGTTAAAAGAGAGTCAAACTATTTGCAGCACACCACCGTATTCAAGCCGTACCGCAGAAAACCCACACCGTAGAAAAATGACACGACTACTAAGGAAAAGCGATAGGAAGACCCCACCGCCAAAACAAACTGTAAAGAAAAAGCTGCTGGACAGGTCGCCGCGGCAATCTGCTTTGACCGATACGAAAGACTCCACCACCCGCGCTCTAATGGCAAGAATCGCGGAGATGGAGCAACGTCTCTCCTGTCATCCGCAGTCTTCAAATCCCCCCGCCGCAGTAGTAATGCAGACAGCTGGCGGGGTTGCTGGCCCCACGCAAGACGACATCAACGACATGCGTTCGCATGGCCGGGACATTATCGAGAAGAGAATGGAGAAAGGCGACATACCGGTGGGAGCCACCTCCTCGCGATTAAAAAGCTCCTTAGTCCGCGATGTTATCGAGGAGATTCACGCGGTCACGCCGTCTGTCCCGAAACGCCAAGTGAGCATGTACCTCACCAGCCGCTTAGCGTATTTGAAAAATACCAAGTCCACAGAAGGACGCTGGAAACAGAAGTTCACCAAACAATTTCCGGACGGGTACTTCGCGCGCTACGAAGGCCCCGCAAGGGGCTTCCGATTATTTGGAAGAGCCGAGTCCTTGCTCACCGCTGCTGAGACCGAGGCGATCCTCAACTTCCAGGAGGCTGGGCGTCCGAAGTCGGGGCCGCTCTATGATGCCGTAAAATCTATCAATGGATGGACAAAGGAGTCCATCCCAGACGATGGACAAGGCGAAGAAGAAGAGAAGAAAGTCAAGGTGGAGGAGCCCCCTCCGCAAAAGCAAAAGGTGTGTACTGCCGCTGGAACCGTGGTTCCAAACAACTGGAACTGTGAGTCCACGGGTTTCTTTAAGTAACTTTATTTCACGCACGAGCACGGGCCTATTTCCAGCGTTTGGAACTATTTTGGAACCCCTTTGGAACTCCTTTGGAACCGTTTTTTAAATATCGTCCAAGCCTTTGGAACCACCGTTCCACCCGTGACTGACATATTGTTGTGTCTTTCGTTTCGAATATACAGGAACCGTTGACCGAGAGCGAAGAAGATGGTAAGCTCACCAGCGGTCGCTTCGTCGAAATATTCCACGGTGCCCAG
This sequence comes from Cymbomonas tetramitiformis, assembly GCA_001247695.2. Taxonomy (NCBI): domain Eukaryota; kingdom Viridiplantae; phylum Chlorophyta; class Pyramimonadophyceae; order Pyramimonadales; family Pyramimonadaceae; genus Cymbomonas; species Cymbomonas tetramitiformis. The sequence goes on along the minus strand of LGRX02004541.1, from coordinate 696 downwards.
AAGGGGCACAAGTCGCGGCCGCCAGCGGACACGGATTCCTTCACGAACATCTCAAAGTTTTGCATCGCGCGCGGTTTGTTAGACGTGGTGGGGGAGGGCCCAACGGGCATGGCAAGTCTTAAGGGACTTGTCGTGCCCAAGGACTGCGTGGAGGTAACCCTCTACGCAATAAAGGACGAAGAAGACTACGTCTTCCGCATGCTCTCCCACCATGCGGAGGGCATCAAACTTTTAAAAAAGAAAATGGGCAAGGAGGCAAAGATCAAGGGCGAGGACCTCGCCCACGACGACTCCTCTATTGTCCCCGCCGTAAAAAACAAGCCCACTGTCTGGTTAGTCCCTACCCATTGTTTTACTATTTTCCATTTACTTACGCGTATGTGTTGTTTTACGCAAACCACACCGTCCCAGGTTTGGACGGGCCGTTCCAAGCCCTTGGACTGACCGTTCCCGCCGTCTGTACTCCGCAGGATCCCCACAAAATATGTAAGAAACAGCACGGTGCAAACCGATAAGAACGTCGACTTCGGCAAGAAAAGGAAAGCTGCTGCTCCTGAAGGAAGCAGCAAGCAGCAAAAGAAAGAGGAGGAAGAGAAAAAGGGTGAGGAGGTCGTCGACGAAAAGGAGGGTGATGAGAAAGATGATGACGAGGATGAGGATGAGGAAAAAGAAGATGAGGATGATGAGGAGGATGCG
>LGRX02004540.1:0-27385 GCA_001247695.2 Cymbomonas tetramitiformis | reverse complement strand
CAATGGTTGATGGCTCAGCAACCCAGGACGCAGGTGCAAGCGATGCTCCGCAGGCAGCCCAGCACATGCACCCCAGCGCGATGGCTGATGCCTCAGCAGCCCACGACGCAGGCGCGAGTGCTACTCTGCAAACAGTCCAGCACGTGCTGCCCGACGCGAAGACTGGTGGCCCAGCAGCAGCCCTCAGCGCAAGTTCTTTGCTTCAACGGCCCACAACGCAAAGGACTCGCCAACTCTGCATCGACGAGCTCTTTTCACCTCTGGAGAAGCATCAACGAGTCCTTGCAGATGTTTCATGCTGCCTGCTATGTGCCGCAACCGTGCCGCTGTGGCAAAACTGTGTCTCCGCTCTTCTTCCATGTAGGTGCTGGACAGGACGGGGCATATGCCATGGGCATTGTATCCTTGCGTGGTTGGATCTTGCCGGCACGTGTCCCCTTTGTAGACGACCAGCGCATTTCCGCCAGACTCGTGTTTCTGATTGGTTGGTGACCACGACTTGGTCACTGGAGGACTTCTGAGAATACTACCCGTATGCGACGGAGCCGCAAGATACCGAGGCCTGCTAGCTTCGGGGCGCAGAGATTGCAGAAGACCTGCAAGCTGGGGAATTACCATCGTACCAATCTGTCTGAGCGTTGGCAGCGTGAGGCGGTGAGGGCCTTTGGAAAACCTAGCAAGCAGAAGGGGACCCAGACCCAAGGACTGGGGGGCACGGAACCCAAGAACCGAGAGCTTAGTAGCTCGACTCTTGTCACAAGTGCATGCTCAAACCTCAGACAATGTATACAGTATACGGGCCGGACAGCCTAGCGAGGACGTAGGCGCGCCTAAAAGGGGGGGAGAGTTGTACTAGGGTACATCACGAGTCAGTACGAGAGACAGGCGTGTCGAAATGACGAGTGACAGAAACGATGACAGTCACCAACCGGAAATTATGACAGTCACCAGCATGACCGAATGACACAGGTGACTGGCAGAATTGACAAAGGTGACCGACAGAAGTGACTGACTCAAATGTGACATTTGAATATCTGCACCCACAGCAGATCAGACTTGAGAGAATTGGTGGGAAACCATTTAGGATTCGATCTGTCGAACATAACTGGAGGGAATCGAGGAGGACCTCAGTTATACAGTCACATCAGCAGATCTGTGAGTATTCAAATGAGAGACTTGGGAGGTGACAGTCAGAAACATTTAAGTACGGATGACAGATCCCAGCTGATTGGTTGTGGCAGTCAGCAAATGACTGAACACATGAAGTGGCATGGTAAGGACGAGTTACCTTAAGTAGAGAGCTGTGCAAGCTCTCGGGGTTGAGTTTAAATTTGTCGTACTTGCAGCCGCAGACGTCAACGCTGTTCTAGAGTTGGCGGCTCTCACTGATTGTACGGATCTGGTGGAGGGCATCATTGAGGCGCAGCGGGCGTCCCCGGCAGCCGGCGAGTTGCCGGCCGACTCAAATCGGCAATAGGGTCTGAGGACCCTTTCGGCTGAGGGGCCAGAAAGTGACACTGGACGTCGCTCTCTTGCCGAAGCCCCTCAACCGGCTCCCGCAGCGGGGGGGGTAACCCCCATCATCGACGACCCCATGCCTGAGCACTACTCCGTACTAGAACCCTGGGCCTACGAGGGTATCTACAGGCCCTGCTTGGCCGCAGTGTCTGACCGTTTGAATGCTTGACACTTCAGGCGGCCAGTGGGGGCGCTTTCTATGGAAGTGTTGATGATGCGACTGCGCAAAAGCCTGAAGCGCAAGTCGACGACGGGGATCCGTACTGCACTGGAACGGATGCAACAAGGTCGTGGCATGAGGTCGTCTGCCGCGCCAGCTCGGAGGTACAAAAGACGGTGCGAGCTGGACAACTTCAGGAATGAGGTGGATCTGATGTGCCTGCAGAAGCAAGCCCCGGCCCACCACACTCCGTTGGGCACGCTGCCACTGCCGACGCGGCAACAGCGCATGGTCGAGCACGTGTCGGCAATGTTGCAGGGCCCTTCGAGGTCACGTGGGATGTGCAACGACTCCCAGCAGGTTCGGGCACTGGACCTGGCGGAGACACGGGCCCACGATCTATCCCTTGCGTGGGACGAGATGACTTCGGCGGAGCAGGCTGACGCCCTGCAGCAGGATGCCCCGATAGGGCACCGCGCGTGGGAAGCGGAGGGCCTTCTGCGCTGGCGCGGCCGACAGCGTGGGATGCCGGCGGAGGAATCGCTGGCCGTCATGGACTCGCCCCCTACCCTTGGGCTACGGGGGATGTTGGTGGAAACTCCGTGGGAGTGCCCGCGGCTTCTGTTTCGGCCACGGGGACCATCCCTGGCACAGGGGGGGACATCCCCGGGATGCCGGATGCATGGTGCAGCTTGTACAGGGTGCACCAGTACCGTGAGAGGCAGTCGGCGGTGACTCCTGCAGAGGTGAGAGCGGATCTCTTTGGCGAGCAGCCGGAGCAGCAGCCAATTGAGGTTACACCGCCCGATGCCGTGACTCCTGACGAAGTACTGGAGGGTGGACCAATGGGCGAGTCTCCGGAGCACCTGGAGGACAATTTGACCCAGCAGATGGCTGCAGACAGGGGCCAGCAGCGGAGTGCAGACCCGCCAGCGCCGGACGCTGGTGGGGTCGAGGACAGCATGACCCAACAGCTGGCCAAAGCTGGGGCCCCAGAGGAGATTCACGCACTGAATACTCACCCCCTGCAGGAAGACGCTGAGGAAGAAAGCATGCGCAGTCACCCACTGACGGAGGATGATGATGACGACGATGATGGTGATGAAGCGTGTGGGGGTGACAACGGCACGAGCATGGGTGTCGGCCGTTGCAAGCGCATCCTGCGTGACGGGGGTGTGCTGTGGGCATCTCAGCTCGCTGCGGCTCATGATGAGGAAGGAGCGCTGCTGTTAGTCTTCTACGCGTATCTGCGTGGCAAGCTTGTCAAGGTACTCGTGGACTCCGGTGCCTCGGACAACTTCGTGTCTGAAGACTGCGTACGACGTTGTGGCCTACGCGTACGGCAGGGCCCGCAAATGAAGGTCACACTAGCGGACGGGTCGGTGAAGACCACAGGGGCTGTGGCCTACTCGAAGTTCACGGCCCCCACCGCAGCGGGCTCCACCTATAATGAGTCGGCCATGGCCATGCGGGTGTTGCCACTCGGGATCCGAGTGGACGTGGTGCTGGGGGGGAAATGGTTGCGTAGCCTTTCTCCCATCATGCTGGATTACGCCGGTCACGGCTCCGTGTCTTTCGCGCGCAGAACGAAGGGGGGGGGTAAAGAGCTCGTGACCATCGCCGGCTGCAACCCGGGTAAAAGTGCTGGTGGACGCGGAGACAACTGTGCTGGACTCATCGATGAGGTCTTCCTGACGGCTGTGCAGCTGCGTAAACACCTCCTGTACGCAGAGACTCAGAGGCTCGCGGGCGACGCCTCCGCTCAGCCGGCGTGGCTTATGATGGCGCGCAGGGACGGCAGCGAGCACGATTCGGCCTACGCTGCCACTGCAGCCGGGGATCATCCCGACGCGGAACTCCTCGCGGTCGAGGCCGAGGCAGTATGCCTCTCGGTGGACACTGCAGCTGATGCGATGCCTGTGGCCAGCACTCAGGGGAAGCTGGAACCCCCGGATACTGGGGGCACCGCCAAAGACATCCCGCAGGACACGAGGGACGCCAAGGTGGCACCCCGCTGGAAGGAGAAGTTCCGGGCACTCTTCGAGGACCTCTCCGAGGAGCTGCGTGACGCCCTCCCCATGATGTCCAAACTGCGGCGGTCGATGGAGGATGAGGCCAGAGTCACCCTTAAGCCGGACAAGGAGGGAGGACCCCCATTTCGCCGTCCCTACCGCATGTCTGTGGAAGAGCTTCGGCAACTGCGGGAACGCATCGAGCAGTGGTGGAGAAGGGCTACATCAGACCCTCATCCAGTCCTTACGCGGCACCATGTCTCATGGTACCCAAACCGGGCCAGCCTAACACGCTGCGCCTGGTGGTGGACTACCGCCAGCTGAACTCTCAAACAGTGAGAGATCGGTACCCGCTGCCGGACATTCAGTTGATGTTCGACGAGATGCAGGGTGCCACCCACTTCTCCTCCTTCGACGCCGTGGATGGATTCTGGCAAGTCCCCATGGCTGAGGAAGACGTGGAGAAGACAGCATTCACCACCCAGATGGGCTCCTACGAGTGGCTGGTGATGCCACAGGGATTGCAGAATTCCCCGTCACAGTACCAGCGGAGGATGCAGCGAGCCTTAGGACACTTACCTTTCGTCCGAATCTTCATCGACGATGTGGTGGTGTTCTCGAAGGGTGGAGTCCAAGAACACTACGACAACGTCCGTACCTTCCTTCAGACCTGTCGCGAGAAAGGAGTATACCTCAAGGCCTCTAAGGCGCAGATGCTGAAGGAGTCTTTGAGGTTTCTTGGGCACACCATGTCCAGCGAGGGCTGCAAGCCGCAGCACGACAAGGTGGCGGCAGTGCGCGACTGGCCGGCGCTGGAGAATGTCACTCACGCCCGGCAGTTCCTGGGCCTAGCCGGTTATTATCGTCGGTTCATTCACTGTTTCTCCGACATCGCGCAGCCCCTCACCATGCTCACCAAGAACGAGGTGGAGTGGAGATGGGGCCCTGAGCAGCAGTGGGCCTTCGAAGAGCTGAAAGCAGCACTGGTGGACGCCCCGTTCTGGCCCTGCCGAACGTGAAGGCCGCAGCGGACGGATCAGCCCCCTTCGTGGTGCAGACCGACGCGAGTGGGGTGGCGCTGGGTGGAGTCCTGATGCAGGACTGTGGTGAAGGACTTAAGGTGATAGCCTACGAGAGCCGGCAGTTCTCCGCGGCTGAGCAGAACTACCACACGGGCGACGGGGCGAGAGGGAGCTCTGCGGACTTCACCACTGCACCACGGTGACCTGGCGGCACTACCTGATCTTCACCGCCTTCAAGCTGCAAGGCGACCACCGGCCACTGGAATGGCTGATGGAGCCGGGGAGGGAGCTGAGTCGGCGGCAGGCACGATGGTACATGGATCTCGTGGAGGTGGGGGTCCCCCGCATGGAGTACGTGAAAGGGGCCCTGCTACTGGTTCCAGACGCCTTGTCACGGCGACCCGACTACTCAGCGAAGACACCTCGGGAGGGCTTGAAGGAGGCCGACATTCTCGACGCTAAGTCGGACCTCCCGAAAGACCCCCTCTCTGTGTTGGACACCTCCGACCTCTTTGAGGAGGGCCCAGCCTTGGGCACCCTGACCCAGCTTGCTGAGGTGAACAGCTGGTTGGACGCGGTGGACACTCTGCAGCTGGCGGAGTTGGCTATGGAGTCCCAACTTGGTGCCAAGGAGCTTCGAGCCCCGCACCATTGCGAGGACCTCCCAATAGAGGTTGCAGCGGGTGCTGGGGGGGTGCAGACGCAGCACCCTGGCGCGGATCTCCCCACGGAGGTCACATCAGACGCTGGAGGGGTGCAGATGCAGCACCCTGGCGCGGATCTCCCGACGGAGGGCACATCAGACGCTGGAGGGGTGCAGACGCAGCACCCTGGCGCGGATCTCCCGACGGAGGTCACATCAGACGCTGGAGGGGTGCAGATGCAGCACCCTGGCGCGGATCTCCCGACGGAGGTCACATCAGACGCTGGAGGGGTGCAGGTGCAGCACCCTGGCGCGGATCTCCCGACGGAGGTCACATCAGATGTTGAAGGGTTGCAAACTGAGCACCCCGGCGCGGACCACCTGACGGAGATCACAGCGCCCCCCACGAGAGGGGCGACGCTGGCGTTTCAGCGTGCTTCCCTGAAGAAGAGTACAAGGGCTCTTCGGGGGGCCTTCAAGTCCCTTCGCGCAATGGGACGGTCCAAGCTACCAGGAAAGGCGGCATTGGAAATGCCAGCGGAGGCCTCAGAGCAACCTTGTGGCGTGGTGGCCTCACGCACCCGGTCAAAAACTGGGTTACCTCCTGCGGGAGGGACGTCGGGGTGCCAAGCACCCGTAGCGCCTGCACAAACTCCGCCGCAGGTGTCGGCCAAGGTCCCTATGGAGCGCCCCAGCGGCACGGTGACCTCTCGCTCGCGGTCGAACACCAAATCGCCGCCCCAGCAAGAGGCAGCAAAGCCGGCGACACCTCCGACGGTGGTTCTGACTGACGCCCCCAGGACGAGGAAGCCCCCCTGCGAAGAGCGCGTCTCAATCGCGGAGGGAATCGACGGGGCGGTTGCACCAGGCATTGTTCGAACGGCTACAGTCGAAATACGGGAAGTTCGACGTGGATGCCTGTCGCGGACCAAAAGGCCGCGGTCAGCCGGTGGACAAATACTGGGAAAACTGCCTAAAGGAGCAGTGGAGAGGACTTCACGTGTGGTGCAGCCCCCCACATGACAGCGACCATCTCACCATCGAGGCTGTACTCCGCACCTACGTGCATGAGTGGCGGCAAGACCCCGAGAACACCTGTGCAATGTTCCTGCTGCCGGACCTACAGTCGCGCATGCCGCAGTGGAGGAAGCTTTTCAGACGCGCGGGGATGCGTATTGAGGAGGTCATCCCCACACATGACTCTCAGGGGAATCCCACCCAACTGTTTAAGGGGACAGATGGAGTGCTGCAGGACCTCCCATGGCCGATGCTGGTGGTGTATGCTCCACCCTCGAGGTCAAGACCGCAGAGGATTCGACACCAGCGAGTGCCCCCGCCAATTGTTGATGCGGGCAAGGCGTCAAAGATGCGGGACGCGCAGGGCACAGTTTCTGGAGGAGATTTCCTTGAGGCCCTGCGGGACGAGTACGGCCGAGACGGGCCCCTTCGTACTCTGCGGGAGCAAGTACAGTCAGCTCCCCATCACAGCACGAAGCACTTCTGCATTGTTGGCGAAGTGCTGTGGCGGGTAGCTGCGGGGCACTACCAGCTGGTCCTGGGTGAGGACTCACCCCTCCGGGAGATTGTGTTCCGCGAAGCCCACGACTCACTGGCAGCGGGTCACACAGGGCGCGACAAGACACTTGAAAGGGTTCTTCGTCGATTCTGGTGGAAGAACGCCTCGGATGATGTTGGAGCTTGGGTGGCGTCCTGCCCCACTTGCCAGGCTGTGAAACCCCGATCGTCATACCCTGATGGACTGCTTAACCCGCATTCGATTCCGTCGCGGAACTGGCAGGACGTGGGTGTGGACTTTGTCACCGGTCTACCTTTGACCGAGCAAGGGAACGACGCGTTCGTCGCCTTCACCTGTAAGCTCTCGAAGATGGTCCACGTGGTCCCCATTAACTTCGGGGACAGCTCAGCAGCCACTATTGCTCGCATCTACTTCGACACCGTGTGGAGGCAGCATGGCGCGCCTATGAAAATTGTCAGCGACCGGGACCCACGCTTCCAAGACGCGTTCTGGAAAGAGCTGATGCGGTTGATGGGGGTCAAGGTGGCAATGACCACCCCTTACAACCCCCGATCTGATGGTCAAGCGGAGCACACCAACCGGGTCGTGGAGGATATGCTTCGCTCCTTCGTCGATGATAGTCCGGAGGACTGGGACCTATACGCCACCAACGTCGAGTTTGCTATTAACGACTCGCGCAGTGACGTAACCGGTTTCACCCCCTTCGAGTTGTGCTATGGTGTGTCACCCATGTCACAGCTTGACATGTTTCTAGAAGCTGCCCAGTCTACCGATGGGCGACGCAAAGGAGGGTGGGGACTGCACATGAATGGGCGTTTCGTTTTTCGTCGCAGCTGCGGGACGCGCGGGGTAGACTGGAGTTGGCACAGCAGCGGCAGCGGGATCTCTTCGATCAGCGCCATGGGCAGCGGGAGTATGCGGTGGGGGACCTCGTCTGGGTAGAAGCCAAGCACCTCACGGAGAAGCTCATGGACAGGTCCCTTTGCAGGAAGCTCAGCAAGCGCTGGCATGGGCCGTTGGCGGTAACGGAGCGGTTCTACAGTGACATGCAGGCGGGTCTTCCGGAGGCAGACCGAGGTGCTCCGGTGGCTTATCGACTGCAGCTCCCCCCACGCTGGCGTATACATGATGTGTTCGCACAACATCGACTGAAGCCATACGTGGGAGGGGCAGATGCGTTCGCGTCACGCCGACAGCCAGCAATCCCAGAGGCGGTGATAGTTGATGGACAACGCGAGGCCCATGTGGATCGCATTCTGGCTCGACGAGTTCGCATCTCCCGAGGAAAGGAGATTGTGGAATGGAAGGTACGCTGGACGGGCTACTCAAAAGCCCACGATTCGTGGAGGACTCGAGACAAGCTGGAGCGTGGAGCACCTCTGCAGCAGCTTAAGGACTTTGAGACCGAACGTCTGGCCATGGAGGGCCAGGTACGTGACGCTGCATTACGTCGTCGAGAGCAACGCCGCGATACACCCAGTTCTGCTGCGGTGGCGTCAGGTGCCTCTTTAGCCTACCTGTTGGTGAGACCCTGGGAGGAGGAGTTTGAGAACCCCACCGACGAATGCCTTCCTTGGGAACAACGTGGAATGACGAGAGAGGGCGAGGTCACCTATGTCACTACCCTCGCTGCACTTGATACTCGGCCAGTACGGATATTGGTATTGTTCAGTGGAACGGGCTCCGTGGAAAAGGAGTTTGCCCGCTGCTTCCCAGCCTCGAGATCGGTAACTCTGGACGCTGACCCGCTTTGGCGGCCGACTCACGTGACGGCCATTGAGAGCTGGGATTATTGGAGGTATCCCCCAGGGTACTTCGACGTGGTATGGGCAAGCCCCCTTGTACCCAGTACAGTCAGGCCCGCACCACTGGAGGTCCGCCCGATTTCGTTACAGCGGACGCGTGCGTACAACGCACCCTAGACATCATCGAGTATCTCCGTCCTCAACACTGGTTTGTGGAGAACCCGATGGGCCGTAACCCTGACGCCCTGCGTTTCAGGCCAGTAATGAGCCATTTACCGGCGCCCCTCACTTGCACCTACTGCATGTATGGGAAACGATACATGAAACCTACGTGTATATGGGCGAGCTCGCCTCCGCCCGAACCCTTACTGCAATGCGCTGCAGCGACTCCTTGTTCGCATCGACGTGCAACAGGAGTTCACCCTGATACTGCACAACTGGGACCGAGTGGTCATCGGAAGGGGATGCAGAAGTCACACGCAGTGTATCCAGTTCCAGAGGGTCTACTGCGGCATCTGTTCCAGCACTTGACTTTTGGAGGCACAGGAAAGTAAACGATGTTACGGTCATAACCCTTGGACCGAGTGCAACCGATCTATGGCAAGCGGAGTTTCGAAGGAGAAGACGAAGACTGAAGACCTGCCTTAGATATCGGTTGTGTGCGGTTGGGTGAATCCGGGATGAGCGTTGGCAGCGTGATCCTTGGTGAAGCCCTTCTGCTACGCTGATGAGCAGAGGAATCACGAGACCCATGTACGCTATTGTATGTGTGATTATGCTTTAGTCGTGGTTTCAGGGGAAAGTCCACTCCTAACGGGGGGAGAGTTGTGCCAGGAGGCACGACGTACCTACTGAGACACCCATAGTAGGGGGGGTCTGATTTCGATGAGAATAAGAGTAGCGAACTATTAGGGAAATTAGTGAGTGGATGTGACATTGCCTGAGCGAACAGTTGGGGAAAATAATATGTGAGCTCGGAGGAGAGAATAAAGAGAGGTAACAGAGTTGGTCTCTTGGACTTGGACAGCAAATGATATAACTCTTGCTGTCTGGGTTTATGTTAAATAGTATATCTGAATATATGATATGATTCCTCAAGATAATAGAGGATAATAGTTTACTCCTGGGAATTCCCCTGGGACATAGTAAATGGAAATGCAAGGATAAATGGTGAAATAAACAATACTGCAAATGACAAAACTAACTAACATTGATTTATTTGGAAAAAAAGTATCAGGTAATTCATTTATTGGTCGTGGACATACAAAATGCTGAAACTATATATTTTATAAATTTTCAAAAGAAACCTGATGGTAGTGCAACTGAATTCTTCAGAATTAATATGAAAGGTGATATAATAGGATGTAATGATATAGAATGTAATGATATAGAATGTAATGATATAGGTTGTAAAGATATAGAATGTAATTCTGTTCAAATTGAAAACAAAATAGATTATTCCAAATGTAAAAAAGGATTGATTCAAGTTGGTCAAGGAATAAGAATATTAAAATTTGATACATCCTTTATTAATTATTTCAATTTTACATTAAGTCCAACTGACCCTAATGTAAGTGATGATGATGCTGTTTTTACAAAATTTAAAATTGAACACAGTGATGCAAATATTAATAATGTTATAGGTACCGAATATATTGTAAGACTTTCCAGTTTCAATACGCAATTATTTATTGTATATTTATTGTATATTTCCTTGTCATTTTACTTGTCATTTTCTTGTCATTTTTCTTGTCATTTACTTGTCATTTTTCTTGTCATTTTCCCTTGTCATTTCCTTGTATGACTTATGACATATATGACATAGGGTTATGACAGATGTCATAGGGTTTTCATAGGGTTTTTATAGTGATAAAAAATCGTACCGTATAGTCGGTGCCTTACTACTAAGAGCGGACAATTTACAAAGGTTTGCTGATTTAAGTGAATCTGATGTAGAAACTCCAATAAGCACTCCTATATCACCTGAATCTTATTTTCAAGAAGAAGAAGACTTTTTACAAAGTTTGGAAAAAGGAACTCCAATAAATCAAGGAGAATCTGGACCATCAAAAAGAATGACAATAAATCCTTTTTTAAGACAAGCATTATTTAATTCAGGTCAAAAGGATAGAACACCTTCGGCTGACGATGATAATGATGATGACGATGATGATATTAGTGGTGTAGAAATTATAGAAGAAGAAGCAAGTCCGCAAATGTATACAAGAGGACAACGTGCAAGTAGAGCTAATCAACCATAAAAATATATATATTAATATATACACATTTATGACTCGTGCTGAATGGAACGAAACATTAAAAAAATGTGCCAAAGAATATCATTCCAAAAAAGGCACGAAACCTCGTAAAAAATATTCCAAAAAGAAAAAGTTAATTAAATCTGCAAATATTCAATCACCACAAGTGACATCACGACCTATTGCAAATTTACCAACAAATAATAACAATCGAGGACCTGCAAGATTTCCTTTTAATTTAATTGTGTGAATTTCTTCGGTTTTTTCAGGGGGACAAAAAACCTCGAAAAAATAAAATCCACTTAAAGAGTGTAACTCAGTAGTGTAAACAAAGCAAGATGAATACTATTGACAACAAACATTGTTGCATTTGTCTTGAGTCTTTTGAACACAAATCTTATGATACATTCAACTTTATTTGCCAAGTTTGCAACGAAGGTCCAAAAACCGGAAAAGGACGAAATTGAAATTCAACCGGAAGTAAAAAAGGAAGTTGTGAAAAATAAAAAAAGTACAAATAAAAAACCAAAAGTTATTATTGAGGAAATACATGAAAGTTCTAGTTCTAGCGAAAGCGAACCGGAAGTTATAGTTAAAAAGAAAAGAATTTCCGAAAAAAGAAATAATAAAGATATAGATAATAGCCCTCAATCACCTCAACAAACAAATACTCATTATGATAAAGCTTATAGAAGTTTATTTCCGGAACTTTAATATTAATAGAAAACTTAAATGTTACAAACTCAAAAATTAAAAAATAAAGATTATGAAATTAAATTACCGAAAGGCGGTGCTTTCAATATAAATACGGACCCAGATTTTATTAATATGCATTCCGTTATATTGGCGGTGGCAAAACGAGGTGTAGGTAAAACTTGCAGCTTTTCTAATTTATTAAGATTGATGAAACAAAATAATGCATTAGACCGGTTAATTTTGGTAAGTCCTACTTTTCACAACAATGCACATTATTTTAAAGATTTACCATTGGACAATGAAGATATATTGGAACCTTCAATTGAAGCTCCCCCAAAAATAGAAGAAATTCTTGACACCGAAGCTCAAGAATACGAAGAATATCATGAAAAGTTGAAAAGATGGAAGAAATTGAATAAAATGTTAAAAGATAAAACAAAATCAATTCATGATATTCCAAATGAATTATTAATTGAATTTGAAGACACAATGTATAATCCACCGGAACATAAATATAATGGGGAAAAGCCGGTGATTGTGGTTTTATTAGATGATGTACAAGGAAATGACATTATGTTACCAAGAGCTAAATTAAATCAACTTGTAACTACTCACCGTCATAAAGGTAAATTAAAAAATGGTGCCTTGGGAGTTACTTTATTATTTGCTACTCAAAATTATACAAGTAACCAAATGGGATTAAATAAAAGTATTCGGGGAAATTTAACTCATTTATTAGTTTTCAAAAATAAAAATATTAAAGAATTAGAGAAAATTGCGGAGGAATGTAGCGGTGAGATTAATCAAGATACCTTTTTCCAAGTTTATGATAAAGCAATTCAAAACCCACATGATTTCTTATTCATTGATTTACATAAAAAATCTACACATCCAAGTGGCTTTAGAAGGAACTTTAATGAATTTATTATTGCAAATTGTTCACCGGAAAAGTCCGTTATTCTTAACTCAACTTCGTCATCACCTTCAATATAATTTACACTTGAATTTAATGTAAATCTTTTTGCTTTTGTGGTATTGACCGTTATCGTTGAACATCTCAAAAAATATTCCGTACCAATCTTTGGTTGAATTGAAGTATCGGCGTGTGTTATCTTGGACTAGGTTGGCCAAAACGTGGGCGAAGTTTTATCGTGCCCCCCCCCAAATCCGTTTAAACGGATGTTTAATCGTGGGGGGTTTGACGTTACATACTTAAGGCGACGTTACATACTTAAGGATGTCATGTCACCGGATCGATAATCAATATGGCATAATTGAGGTCCTCCGACTGTTCGAATATGGAATTCTTGCCTTTGATCGGCATTCCGCGACATGGCGGGCAACGCGCAAGCCGCATACTCCTCGACTCTGTAAATGTTTGCACAGCAATAGGGTCATCGTTGCTCACACACAAAGAATTCGTTGTCATATTGCTGCCCAGCGCAACGGGGGAATCGACATATGTCTTGACCTTATCTCGTCTCCATCGTATGCCGAGGCTAACTCCGAGGAGAAGGCAGAACGGGTGACACGGTTTCGTGAAGCCAGGAAGCGTTGCCAAGTGTTGTGTGCACTCTGTACAATTATCTAGCGCACGCTCCTAGACTCCTGCTACACTTCAAATACATACCGTAACAAAGTGTGTCTTCTATCTTGACATGATGTTGTGTCGATGTCTAGGTACTAGGTTCTTTACTCGTTAGCAATGTGCATCAACGGGGAGAGGCACCTGGATACCTTGTAATGCTTATAAAATGCTATAATAAAAGTCAAACAAATGACCATATATAAGGGTTCTATCGCCTGTCCAGTTCCCACCACTATGAATATGCAATAATCGGCAAAGTTTAATCGTGACCCCCCCCAAATACGTTTAAACGTAAGTTTAGTCGTAGGGGGGGGGGTGACGTTTTGGCCAACCTAGATCTTGAACTTGATATCGTCTGTACCATCAGTATCTATAATAGCAAAATCCAAGTAAATAATGAAACTATCATTAGGAAATTGAATGGTTCGTATATTTTCATTTCCGGGTGCTGAAAGCGTAGTTACTCTTGAAATTTCTTCATAATTCAATTCTTTATTTACTTTCAAAATATTTATATCCGCGACAGGAGTTTGAACAATATCAGCTTGTATTAAATTAGCACCTCGGATATCACCTAACATATTAATTCTAAAAAATTCATTTGATGGTATATCAGGTCGTTTACGAAACTGCAAAGCATACATTGAATCAACTGCTGCTTCATCAACCAGTGATGTATTCAAATCTATAAATGTTGAATTAGCAGATTTTGGCCCTTGTAATTCTAAATTTGTCTTGGAACTTAATTGTGCATTAATTATAATGTTATTGCATTTTATATCATTACATCCTATTATATCACCTTTCATATTGATACTAAAAAATTTAGGTACAGCTGAATCAGGTTTCGTTTGAAAATTTATAAAATATATCGTTGAAACATTCGATAAATCTACACCTGAGGTATTTAAACTTATGTAATTTTTATTTTCATCAATTTCTTTTTGAGTGTCCCTTTTTAATGGTAATGGAATATCCACAACATTTCCGTTATACATTTTTTCATAAAATTCAGGTCGTGCTATATAATCATCAATAATTCTAAATAAAATGTACATAAATTTGGATATAATATCTGAGCATTTTTCATTAATTGTTCACGTTCCATAATTTACCAAAATATTATATTTGTTTGTCTTTTATTGTATTTTTATTTATATTTGTATATTTATTTGATAACGATGTATTTACATTTCTACTAAAATTTGTCATTCTTTGAGGACCTTTGTTAGAAATATAATCTGCTAACATTCTAGCTTCTAATGGTGCATCGTCGTGTAAATAATTTGCATCAATGTCAAAATTGACTCCTAATAGCCCTAATGGATTTAAATCTTCTGAAATTTGCTGGTTAAATTCATAACTTTCAACATTATTTATTGACATATTTCTTGCATCTTTTAAAGCATTCCCAAAAGTATAAATATCAAGCCCCGTCCCTATAGTGTTTAACGTTGATTTTAATAAATTAACTTTAGTAACTTTATTGTTTTTTGGTAATTGAAAAAACTGTTTCAAATTATGTGGAGATGTTAAATATTCATAGGGTTGTTTGAATAAATCATAAGGATTTTTGT
This sequence comes from Cymbomonas tetramitiformis, assembly GCA_001247695.2. Taxonomy (NCBI): domain Eukaryota; kingdom Viridiplantae; phylum Chlorophyta; class Pyramimonadophyceae; order Pyramimonadales; family Pyramimonadaceae; genus Cymbomonas; species Cymbomonas tetramitiformis. The sequence continues at coordinate 12,629 of LGRX02004540.1, read as the reverse complement.
TTTCAAAATAATGAAACAACTTTCTATTTGAATTTGATGGTATTTTCAAGGCTCCGGCTGTGGCCCAGTCCGTCAACACTCTATGAATGTTTTGTGGTGCATTTCCAACAATCTTAGGAATATGTAAATGAGAAAGAAATGGATTGAAAGTTGTTGATTTAACATTAAAGTTTTCACCGACGTGTATTGCTTTTGCCCCGCCTAATGAGGTTCCTAATACTTCTATTTGATGATTTGGGTATTTTTCCAAAGTTTTCAAATAAACATTTTCGGCGCGTTTGAAAGATTTTTGTTGTGAATGTTTTCCTTTAATTACTGAAAGAATATCTGCTTTGTCCTCATTCGAAAATGACGGGTTAGAGCTTGCCCCGTGGTATGCTATATGAATTTTGTTTTTTCCATTATTGAAAACCGCTGCATCATATGATGACAAATGTGGATCTAATTTGAATTTATTTCCAAAAATTTCCTTATCCATTTGTTGTTGAGCATAGTAGTATGATGTAGCGTTTGGCGACAAAATTTTCCCCCACCAACAAAACCCTAGGCTGCGCCTAGGGTTGGGGAAAAATCTTATCGCCAAACCCTACAACATCCTACTACCATCCAAACCCTAGACAATTCCGGTGAGCTTCCGGTGAATTTATCCGGTCCGGTGAGCTTCCGGTGAGCTTCCGGTGAATTTATCCGGTTCGGTGAGAGTTTCCGGTGGAATAAATATAAATATGATAAATTAGAAAAAATTATTATAATTGCAACAATAAAATAAAACTAGTAATAATATATTTGATTTTTAACTTTTAATTCCTATAGTTTTTTTAATTATCTATTTCGCCTATTTTGTTGTCTATCCGCAGGATGAGGTGCTCTTAAAATCCTCCCGAAACGTCGTAATTGACCAATAGCCTTACATTGTACTTTATTTCCAAACGGACGACCTGACGGGGCAGGGTCTTTGTACCCGCAATAAATTCTATTATTCCGTCTTCGTTGTGCTTGTGGTCTATTTGCTCTTACCATAAGAATATAATATAATATAATATAATATAATATAATAAATTTATTTGAAAAAACATAAACTAACTTAAAAAATAAATATTATAACTTAATTTAATAAAATGATTTCGGTAGTTAAATATAATAATTTTGATATTGAAAAATAGAGTATTGAAAATGTTGATTTTACAAAAATAAAAAGTAAATCTAAACCATATAAGTTTATAAGTATTCAATATGATCAAAAGCCGTTATACTTAGAAACACCAAAAATGCATTGTCCATTTGGACTTTACAACTTTGAAGGGAGTGACCGGTATAATATTTCGTTTAATTTAGTTGAAGATATGGAAAATATTATATTAGCTATAGAGGATACAATTGTCAATCATATTTATGAAAATCAAATAAGATATTTTTCCAAAGATACTTTCAGACTTTCAAACTTGAAAGAGCTTTTTAATAGTTCGATTAAAATAAATCAAAATCAAAATTATTCAAATTTATTTAAATGTCAATTAGACAATGGGGACTCAAATTTATATAATAAAACATCTGGAGAAGAAATAGAAATTACAAAAGAGAACACAATGAATACAAAAATACAATCTATTATTAGAATTCCTGGATTTTATATAATGAATAAAATGTATGGTATTTCATATAAAATTGATCAAATGCTTTTAGATAAAATAATATTACAAATGAAAAAATATTTTTATTCGCTGATGATATATAATAAAGAAACAAATGAGTAAATCAATCACCGAGAAACAAATACAAGATTTCTATTTAGACCCGGAAATAGGCTTATCAAATATAAGTTCATTCACATCAAAATTAAAAGCAAAAGGTTATAAAGTTACACAGAAACAAGTAAAAGAGGCGGTCGAAAAGACTGAAGTTAATGAAACTTTTTCTCAAAAAAGAAAATAAATAAAAAAGAATTATTTCCAATTTATGGTAAAGATCCAAACAAAACTTATATTCAGGCAGATTTGGCTTTTATCCCAAAATTGAAAAAACAAAATAGTGGTTTTGCTGTGATATTAACGGGAATTAATATAAATACGAGAAAAGGATATGCTTATGGGTTAAAATCAAAAACTATAAAAGATAAAAATAATAAAAATGTAGAATCTGCGGAAGGTGTCATTCCCGCAATGAGAAAATTGATTAAGGATTCCAAAATGAATGTATTAACAACGGACAACGGTAGTGAATTTATAAATAAAGCTATAAAAAAACTTTTGGAAGATAACAATATTGAACATTATTTGAACGAACCCGAAGACCATAGTACAATGGGTATGATTGAGAGATTTAATAGAACATTAGAATATAAATTAGAACTTTATTTTAAAAGTAAAGATACCGTCAATTGGATTAGTAAATTAGATACTATTGTCAAAAATTATAATGAAACAAAAAATGTAGGAAATATAGATAAGTCTGCACCAAATGATATGGATGAAGATAGAGTATTAAGAAATATTTTATTAAAAAGAAATATATTGACAAAACTACTTTCTAAAATTGATATTAAACCTGGAGACAAAGTTAGAATTAAAATTAAAACTAAAACTTTTGATAAAGAAACTCAACGATGTTCAACTAGAATTTATAAAGTTAAAAAAATGGAAGGCTTGTCTTATGTAATAGAAGACAACAACGAAACTTTAGCTAGAAAATATAAACCAAGAGAATTGCTTGAAGTGAAAGGTAATGTTTCAAATCAAAGTAAAAATAAAGATGAAGCTACCGTAAAAGAATTAGTAACAAAACAAAATAAAAAAGAAAGAAAAAATAAACGTGAAGGTGTTTCAGCTTCAAATAGATTATCTAAAAGAACTCGTAGTCAAAATAAAAACAATAAAGATGATGATTTAGAAATTGATTTAAGATAAGTTATATCCTTCAGGTCGTAATTGATATGGGTTTATTTTATCAACTTCTTCTAATTGATCTTGTATCTCTTCAAACTCTAAATTAAGTTCGTCCAAGGTACCTTTTAAATTTTCAGTCCAACCTTTAGCATATACTTTACTTTCAACTCTTGTTTCTAACCCTTGTGGACATAATACTTCTTGGTTACCATTTCTCTTGCGTTTTCTAATTACCTTATATGTCAACTCAGCATATTCATTGTCAATTTTATCAGTCAAATTCTTAACTATACGTACCATTGATTCATGATTAATAATTTTACTGTTTTGGTGGGACAAATAAAAACCTTTACTTTTGGTAAGAGGCTCAGCATTTGAGAATTTTAATGTGTATGATTTTGGTCCGGTGGCTGCATATTCTATACATTCTTTACCTTCTAACTCGTCCGTTAATTCGCCCAAAAAGTCACCTAGCTCATTCTTATAAATATGATCATTTAGTCCTTCTTTTTCAATGTAAATACACGAGTCGGTATCAGCATATAGCACATTGTCAAAACCAACTTTTTCACACAAATCATACAACTTTAATCTTGCATACGCCGTTGTAAATACTCCTATAATTTCACTTGTTGAACATTTGTCCGGTCCATCAAAATATTCATCTTTATATCTATAATTCATAATACATTTTTCATTTCCTTCAATACCCGCAAATTCATAATTCATTTCATATTCTTCGTCGAAAATCATTGCATAAAACTCACTTGGTTCACTTATAATTTTAGTTTTCATTTTGTTCAATTGTTGTACCCATTTGCCCCAGAGCGCACACAAGTAAAGCTTTGCCACCGCTCGCTTTCCTGGATTTTTCTTGATTTGAGACTTGTCCAAATGAATACCTTCTCTTTCAAAATATTGTTTTATATATTTGTCTTTATCCATTAAAGTTTTAACCCATTCAGGGTATCCGCTCGCTTCTTGTTTGATTTTCAAAAATTTATTAACATAAGGTGCAAACAATTTAGTAGAACGTTCTTTCCAGTGTCTAATTTCATATATTTCCAATAATTCATATCCCATATCGATTGCTTTATCAACTTCAATGGTACTCCAAGTTCCTATTTGTTCATGTAAAGTGAATTTTAATTTACCATTGTCTCTACATGGTAACACCGGAAATTGTAAATTTTTGGGAGGTTTTACTTTACAATATATAACACCAAAAAACTTTTCAGTTTGATTTTTATACCTCGATAGATATTCTTTAACCGAAACATTTTTAAATTGCTCGTCAAAACCGATAGGATACTCGCAATACTTCATAACCCAAGGGTATAAACTAGTAAAATCTAGATATCTCAATGTTTCACCAAATTTCTTTTTCCAATATAATTGTTCAGGGTTTGTTCTACCTCCAAAAAATGCATCTCTAATTACAAGGTCAGGTTTGTAAATTTTCATAAAGTCGATTACTGAATTTTCATTTATTTTATCACTTTTCCAATCACTTTCCCAAATATCTTTAACAATGTAACCCATATTTTCTATTTTTTCTTTTTTCGCCTCAGTTTTCCTACGTAAATCACCAAATGTTATATTAGTGTCTCTTGATACATTTGCTTTATGGTTGGGATTGTAAATTGCAGGGTTACCATGAAACCGGTCACCATTAAATTCGAATATTTCATTGGTTTCCTCACAATAGCCGTCCGCTATGAAGTTTGTTTTTGGAATTTTATATTCTCTAATTATTTTGATACCTCTTGAATGTTCCAAATAATTGATCCATTCAGCACAAACTTTACTTTGCTTTTTAATTCTATAATATGCAATGCTATTTTTAGGCATAATGTCTTTTCGATGAATATGTTGTGCCGTTGATGCAATAGTCATAAAGTTGAAAGGGTCGGTTTCACATGCTTCCAACAATACACTACGATATTCCAAACATGATTTTCGAAGTATTAAAACATCGTTTGAACAATACTTTCGCAATTCATTTTTATTATTCCAAACAGAAATTTTGTCATTACATTTTTCATTATACCAAATATCGAATTTTTCTTTATCTTCACATTTCATTTGTTCCGGACAAAAATGGTGTCTATTAGGTATTTTCCCGGTATAATTCCAATTTTCTTTTTTATTGAATAAATGAGGATAATACCCTTTTTCTACATCATTTTCTAAACCCCATGTTTTTGGTAACTTTGCAAGACCACAACTAAAATGATTTATGCTATCAATTAGTGTGACTCCTAAATAGGACAGTTTCATTATTCTATTTCCAACTCTAATAATTTCTGGCATTTTTTTACTATCATCGAATTGATGCATTACTAATATTGCCTAAAAAATGAGCAAGAAATCATAAGCTTTACCATTGTGTGCAATAAAGGTGTAGCCCTTATGCTTTGCACTAAATAGAAATTCTAAAAAGGAATGCATATCATGATGTTCAAATCCTTCGACCAAATTGTCTTCGCTTTTAGGATTCTTGGTGTCATCTAAATATTGAGTAATTGCTAAATTCATATGATGTTTATAATGAAACTCTTTAGTCTTTTCATTTAAATATTTTGTCTCTTGTGTACATTCAAAATCGAAAAAGGCAAGTTTTTCAATTGGGTCCTTTTTATTTACTTGTTGAATATAACATTGATGATGATTTAAGTCGCAATAATCTTCACAATTCTTACATGTTGAATGACCACATATATGTTTAATTTTAGTTTCATAATGTGTATGACATTCTTTGCAATAATGCACTTTATCACATGTAGATTTTAGATGATGGTCATAACAATCCTTATTAAAAAAGTGACGGTCACATTTTTTACAATATATTCTATGCACTAATTTTTGTCATATTGATTTTTCTTATCTTTAAAAATACATTTAGTACTAAAACACCGTGGACATGACTTTGAACGAGTATCTAAAAATGCAACGATGTTGGTAATTGGTTCATAATGTTCTTGTTCAGCGTCATAACATATAAAGTATACATTTTTGTCATCATCAAATATTTGGTTGTCACCACTAGGATAAATTTTACGTTGTCCAACAACATTATGCTCTTGATAAACAACAATATGTGCATTTAATGCTTTCTCATATATTGGAATGTCTCTTAAAACATCAATTTGCTTATGAGGGTCGATACCGACTAATTTTCTAATTTCATTTCCTAATTTTGTCCGTGTTTGTGGTCTTTTAACGTGAATCAACGTTTTCCAAAATGTTTTGTTGGTTTCTTTACAATGTAAATGTTGCAAAATAGCTAGAGAAATATCAAGACATTGATTATTATTGTTGTTCAATGTAATACAACTTTTCTTTTTGAATCGTTCTTCTTTATTTCTCGATTGTGGATTCGCCGAACCACCTTTAATAACTTTAACGGTGTGGACAAAGAGAGTAATACTTTTAATAAATCCATGTTCTTTTAATTTTTCACTTTGAGCTATTTTTTCGATAGCTTTTTGTAAATTTTCAGGATGATAACCTAAATAAATGTCATCGTTTTTTATTACATAATTATCTTCAAATTGTAACTCAAATGATATCAATTGTTTGTCATCACTTGATGCTTCGGGAACAAATCTACGTAAACCTTTTATTTCAAAAAGATTAAAATCTATTGGTCCGTAGATATCTTTTCTAGTTTTAAATTTATCGATATACTCGGTGCGTTTGGTTTTTTTAATTTCTTTGATATTTTTAATATCAGTTTTTACATTATTTACAAATTTGTTAACCTTTTCATTTTTCTTTTTATTTATATTTTTCGTGAAATTTCACGGTATTTTTTGAAAGTTTTAGATTTTCCATTGTATTTGTCTTTAATTTTTGTTTTCAACGATTTTTCATAATCATTTTTTGTAATATTTCTTTTAGATTTTTTCCTTCCATTTATTATTTTAAAACTTTCTAGAATATCTTGTAAATCAGCAAAATCTTTTCTAGTATTTGCATCCTTCATTTCAATGTTGAAAGCTTTCCATTGACTAGGTGTAAGTTTAATATTTGAGGTGTCAAGTTTGGACATGGGAGAGGCTTTTATAATATATATATAAGATTATTTCTTTAAGCTCAATTGGGTTAGTACATTGGACTAAAAAATCACAATAATTTTGAGTATTGTGTTAGTAATTCATATTGTTTTGGTATGTCGAATGATGATTTTTTTAGAGCTTGAATCATATCATCAATAGTGATATTGTATAATTTGACGGAATTTGCTTTGATGGGCAAACCTCTTTTAATTCGTAAATTTAATATACGTTGTTTTAAAACTTTATCTTTGTTAATCTTGTAATGTTTAGCCACATCTAAATTGTTTTTTTCTGCTGATTTTTTGTAATAAGTATTTCCAAACTTTGAAATAACTTTCTCCATATATATGGGATATAATATAATAACCAAAATATTTTTAAATTGTTTAAGTTATATAAAAATGGACATTTTAAACAATTCATGTGATTTTCAAGCATTTGTTTCAGGAATTATTCTTATTATAGGGGCTGTTTTTACGGGAATTAGATATAGTCGTTGTGAAACTATAAATGCACCTTGTATAAATTGTAAAAGGAAAATACTAGAACAAGAAGAAAATACTATTAATGTTTAGAAATTTTAATTTCTTTTTATATCTATTATATTCTAATAAAACAATGGGTTACCGCAAAGGCGAGAAAATAACAGATGAAAAAACTTTAGAAAGACTGAAAAATGCAAGATTGAAAGCTTTAGAAGTACGAAAATTAAAAGCCGAAGAAAAAAAATATATCAAAATTGCAAAAGATCTTGAAAAACAAAAAGAAATATTAGATGCAAAAGAAGTTATTAAAAATCACCAAAAACCGGAAAAGGACGAAATTGAAATTCAACCGGAAGTAAAAAAAGAAGTTGTGAAAAATAAAAAAATAAAAAATAAAAAAACCAAAAGTTATTATTGAGGAAATTCATGAAAGTTCTAGTTCTAGCGAAAGCGAACCGGAAGTTATAGTTAAAAAGAAAAGAATTTCCAAAAAAAGAAATAATAAAGATATAGATAATAGCCCTCAATCACCTCAAAAAACCAATACTCATTATGATAAAGCTTATAGAAGTTTATTTCCGGAACTTTAATATTAATAGAAAACTTAAATGTTACAAACTCAAAAATTAAAAATAAAGATTATGAAATTAAATTACCGAAAGGCGGTGCTTTCAATATAAATACGGACCCAGATTTTATTAATATGCATTCCGTTATATTGGCGGTGGCAAAACGAGGTGTAGGTAAAACTTGCAGCTTTTCTAATTCATTAAGATTGATGAAACAAAATAATGCATTAGACCGGTTAATTTTGGTTAGTCCTACTTTTCACAATAATGCACATTATTTTAATAATTTGCCATTGAACAATGAAGATATATTAGAACCTTCAATTGAAGCTCCCCAAAAAATAGAGGAAATTCTTGACACCGAAGCTCAAGAATACGAAGAATATCATGAAAAGTTGAAAAGATGGAAGAAATTAAATAAAATGTTAAAAGATAAAACAAACTCAATTCATGATATACCAAATGAATTATTAATTGAATTTGAGGACACAATGTATAATCCACCGGAACATAAATATAATGGGAAAAAGCCGGTGATTGTGGTTTTATTAGATGATGTACAAGGAAATGACATTATGTTACCAAGAGCTAAATTAAATCAACTTGTAACTACTCACCGTCATAAAGGTAAATTAAAAAATGGTGCCTTGGGAGTTACTTTATTATTTGCAACACAAAATTACACGTCAAACCAAATGGGATTGAATAAATCAATAAGAGGTAACTTAACTCATTTATTAGTTTTTAAAAATAAAAATATTAAAGAGTTAGAGAAAATTGCGGAAGAATGTTCGGGAGAAATAAATCAAGATACCTTTTTCCAAGTTTATGATAAAGCAATTCAAAACCCACATGACTTCTTATTTATTGATTTACATAAAAAGAGTACACATCCAAGTGGCTTTAGAAGAAACTTTAATGAATTTATTATCCCAAATACTTTAGATTAAAAGCAGCAAATATTAACTACTATTATTTATGTAAAAAGTGTCTCTGTCACTATCAGGTTATGTATAAAGTGTCTCTGTCACTAGCAGGTTATGTATAAAGTGTCTCTGTCACTATCAGGTTTTGTATGTATGTATGTATGTATCTCACACCTTGGACAAGAAATATTTGCTGCCGATTCTGTCTAGGAGGAAGAGTCACAAGTTTTGCAGAAGTGGACGGTAGGCTCCCCTACTTCAGTTTTGAGAACTTCACACCGATTGCACACCGGTTTGTTACAAGTAAAGCAACATGCCCAACCAAATTTTTCAAAGGTAGTAAAAGCTTCTGGATAGTCAAAGTCTGCTGTATCGAACAGTAAATCGTCATACAGAGTCTTAGAAAGAGAGACTGTTTCTGCACAGTCAATACACTTGACAGAAACTTTATCACCTGTAATATGCTGACAAGTTGGGCACATATACTTGTAACCTTTATTAAAACCAAGGTCAACATGCGCAAACTCTGCCAGAGGTAAGAAAATACTGTGTAACTCTCTTGTTGTGAAGTCACAGTCAATAAAACCAACGGTGGTTAGTGCTTTACGGACGTTATCCGCTGAAAAATATCTGCTGAAGTTACAAAAATCATACTTTAGAGCGGTCGGTGAATAACTCTCGGTAACCTGAGAATCGGTTAGCTCTTCTTGAGAATCCGTCACTTGAGAATCGGTAAACTCTTCTTGAGAATCGGAAGGCTCCTCAAGTCCATACTTTTCAAAGCAAGGCGCACAACAAGGAAAAGTAAGACCTTTGGCAGAAAAACACTTGTAACCTACTGCTGCAAGTATAAAACCGGCATCTAAGGACTTTTTGAGCTCAGCAAAGGTGACGATGCTGCCAGGCTCAACAGAGTTAAAAACTTTAGGAAGTGCTTCTTCTTTGTACAGGTCGGTAATATCAGCGGTCTTACACTCTTCCTTTTCACGGCATAAAACACACTCCACGCTACATAATACAGATTTATCCGTAGACCCCCACCGTACGTAGGTGCAACTTGGTACAATGCGCACACTCACAGTTAGTACAATATTCGGGGTTTTCGCTTCCAAAGTGCGAAATTTGACTGTCTTGTGACTGTTGTGAGTCGGACATGTTGTTATTTCCAAGGCTCTAATTCTTCTTTAGTCGGTTCTTTGTATTCGCCTAGTTCTTTGGGTTCTTCGCTGTAAGAAAAACCTGCAGTGTCAGCCAGGGAAGCAACGTTAGACGAGGAGGAACCAGGGGAATGTGTGTTGACATCGCCCAGTAAAATAGGGCTTTTAGAAGGTGCCGTTGGCGATTGAGAGGGTAGATAAAGACAGCGTTTGCTATTTAGAATTTTAGCCCCTAAAGTTAAACTTTTCGTGAACTTGTCTTGCAATGCCTCAAACTCTTTTTGTCGTTCAACCTCTTTGTCGTTTAACAACTTAAGAGACGCATCAAAGTGCTCTATTGAATTTTTCTGCGCCTCGCTCTCTCTCTGTCGCATGGTGTTTACAAACAAAGTGTAGTTTGCTTGAGCGAAAGCAAAGGTGTAGTCTCTTTGAGCGTCAGCGGTCGACGCTGTCAATACATTGTTTAACAGTTCTGCAATCGGCTTTGCACCGTGAAGTCGGAAAATTATGGGAAAACAAGTTCGACATATCACGTTTCGGCATTTGCTGTTACAAAGAACTTCTTGTATGGTGGCATTCGGGTAAAGACGAAAACTAGCTTCTGAAATGCCAGGACATAACAACGACTGCCCTCTTTTACATATATATACTCCGTCCGGAATACATTGCCCCGTGGAAACATCCTAACAATATTTTTTATTTTTGGGTAGCGGTATTTCAACAATATAGGCAGTGTCCATGCTTACCTTGTGTGGTCAAAGGAAACACGAAGAAGTCTAAAGCTATTTCAGTGGAGCTCTACTTGAACTTGTACATAACAACTACATAACATGTACGCTTAATGTACGCTTGATGTACGGGTCATAAACGGTCATAGGGCGTTGCAGTCATACTTTCCATATTTTAGAAATGAAAACAAGCATATTCGACCGCTGTAACCGTGTATGACCCGTACATCGCCCGTATGCCCTCTGTACTTCTACTTTCGAGGAAAATAAATTTTCATTACAATATGGCAGGGACACGAGGCAAGCTGTGTGTGATATGCAACAAATCTTTTAAGGGCTTGTCCTTTAATGCGCTGCCCCTAGCGCGGGGAGACTGTTGCGAATCTTGTTATACTTGTAAAGTAGTGCCTTCAAAAGTCAGTCAAAATGCCGAAGCACAAGCTGAAAATTCTTCCGGGAAAAAACGCGGACGCAAGTCCGATTCCGAACCCGAGCCTTCTCCTAAGAAGGAAAAGAAGAAACGTTTCCGTCCGATTGAAGGACCAGGACCTTCGAACAAAAAGAACCCTGTATCATCGCCCGAACTGCGTATGAAGTTGCGTTCTACTATTACCGATGCGCATTCAGTTGACTATATAGTTGACAGAAAAACAAACAAGCGCCTTCGCAGTGGCGACACTCAAAGTATGCTTCAACATACTTTACAATCAGGTAATCAAACAGACGCACAGGAAATTATTTCTAAACGTGAAGAACGAGCATATATCGAGGCTCACAACAAGTCCGTCATCGGCGACTTCTTAGAGCAAGACAGCGACAGTGATACGAGTGACGATGAGGCTTAATGTTACACATGTATACTTTTGTAGAGCAAGACAGCGACAGTGATACGAGTGACGATGAGGCTTAATGTTACACATATATACTATTGTAACTAGTTTTTATGTAACTAGAATACAGTAGTCTGTAACTATTGTAACTAGTTTTTATGTAACTAGAATACTGTAACTATTTCGCATCTTCTTCAGGGTTAAACGGTGGCGCTACTTTCAAGCCGCTTTCAACGCCTGCACCTAAGTAGTCACAACATGCGTCGCAAAGCACGATGTCTTTGTCCTTGAACCTTTTGATGTCAAATACGTGAATACTACCCCTCGCATTATTTTTGTTAAAATAACAACAAAAAAAGCACACTTTCATACGGCACTCCCAACAGGTTAGCGCGGGCGTGCCATCGGGCATGTTGGGCGTCTCCTCGGATAGGTGACGACAATAGGGATCGCGGGGTGGCGGGGTCGGGATTAGAAGCCCGATGTCTTCCTCTTCTTCCGATTCAACGGTTAAGTCGATCGTCACCTCATCGGCAACAGGCTGTTTGCTTTGACGGGTTCGGGGCATTTTTGATAGTTAAAAGTTTGTCGTTTGTGAGGGGTTTGTTTCGGTGTTCGCAAGTTTGCGAAAGTGGTTTTTACAAACTAGCAACAGTCCTTTTGTAAGGGGGTCAAAACACCCCGTCATTGACATTTATTCAAATTTATTTTAAAAATCATTTTTTATGAAAATATTATTTTTCTAAAATTTCGCGCTGATCATCACTAACAAACTGAAATTGTCAAAATCCAAATACTTTATGAGATATTACGACTCTGTTCTTTCCATGCAAATTTTGTAAAACTCACTATCTAATTCAACCCCTATGTATTTTCGATTATTGTTTTTACAAGCAATTAAACTAGATCCAATACCCATAAAAGGATCACAAACGAGGTCATTTTCATTTGAATATGATTTAATTAAATATTCCATTAATTCGATTGGTTT
>LGRX02004539.1:0-108336 GCA_001247695.2 Cymbomonas tetramitiformis | reverse complement strand
TATTGCAGCAAGGTGCCTGAAAATTGCACAACTGTTTAATAAGAATAGTTTACAAGAAGAATGATAATTATAACAGTAATACATTACCTTAGATGCAGGTGCAGATGCCTCCTCGGTATCAGGAGCAAGTTCAGATATAGGCCTCTTGCCTTTGTCCTGTTATTACATAATTACCAAAATGATAAGTAAAAGTACATTGTTTCTAAGCAATGCAACCTACAAGCCAAACAAAGAAAGCAGTCATGACTGCAATCACCTCAGTGAATACAATGTTCTGCAGAAGGGCTGCATGCTCACTCATGAAAAGATCCACCTTCATGTTGCCAAGACAAATGGGGTGAGTCTTCATTATCTTATCATGGCAATTGTACCAATGACCAACTGCCTCTACAAATGCATGCATCATGCAAAAGAATACAGTGGCAATAATCACAACTACCAGCAGCCTGATCAAAATATGTTGATCTTTGATGGCCTTTTGCAACTGAGCTGCTCTGGCCTCAGGCTGCATATTCTTCAGATTTTTGACCCATGCTTCAGCCTCCTCACGTTCAGCAGGTTTAAAGGAAACTCCATTCCCAACACCCATCTTGTACTTGATTCCTGCATCAAGGGCCTTGTGCCATCGATCGTATACACCAGCTGTGGGTCCACCCCTAATAGCATACAGGAGCTTGCCACCATCATGGGCCCGGGGACTAACCAGGCCCTCAGCAGCAGCAGCAGAGCCACTGGCACCACCAGCAAGAGTAGATTGTTTGGGAGCCATATCTGCACAAAACAATAACATAATACAACAATACTATTATTCCATTATTAAAAGAGTACATACTTATCTGTATCAATCAATCTTTCTATATTCCTCAGATACAAAGCCTATACCATATCTAAAAGACCACTTGTAAACTAAAGGCCTCTTTTCAGGCAGAGGTGCTGCTTCTACTACTGCTTCTGCTGCTGCCACGGAGATACGAGGTTCTGGAGCTTCGGCTGTTGCAGACATAGAACGGGCTATTGCAGACATAGCACGTGTAGTCACAGGCATAACTACCTGAAGATAGAAGAAAGTTGAAGTAAGTCTTGAAAACCTGCAAACAAAACAACAAACAGAAAACAGTTACTCACCCGGACTTTTCAAAGTGTATACCAGCGTCAGTTGTAAACACCCAGTTATCAGGCTTTGTCTCTGGAAACTCTCTATACATATAGTCTTGGTACCTTGTTTCAGCACAATACTGCGGATCTTTTGTCAACTGCGGATCTGCTTTCTTTTTACCCTTAACTTTCTTTTCTGCTGCTGCTGCTTTTTTCAGTTTCTTTTCTTCTGCTTCTGCCGCAAGCTCGACCCTTCTTTTGTCAGCCATAGTTATTGTCTTCTCACTTGCTGCTGCTGCCAACTGTTTTTCCAAACTGTCTACTTGGTGTCTCAAACTGTTTATTTCTTCTATAAATATATGGTCACCAAAAGTATCCTGACTGTCTTCATATTTTTCCTGCAAACTTTTCAGTTCGGTTTCCAGTTCAGTGATGCGTTGGTCTTTGTCATCCGGAGTTCTGTCAGGGGACTTCAGAACCCGGATCTTGGTGGCCGGTGCTTTTTTCAAAGCAGCTATTTCCTGGTTCAGTTGGTTAGTCAGTGTACAGTTTTCAAGGTTTGCAGCAGTCAACTGGTCAATATGGTCCTGTTTTTCAGAAAGTTCAGTCTCAGCGTGGAGAAGTTCAGCTTCACTCTCAGAAAGGGAAACTTTCAGCTCAGAGTTTTCACGGGTCAGTTCTTCGATGCGTGTTTCCAGTTGAGTCATCCGGTCAGAAAGTTCACTTTTTTTGGGACTGGACTGAGCAGAAGGAACTGGGGTTTCTGGAACTGAAATAATAGGTTCTGAACTGGTACTGGCTGGCGGTGGTTTTGTGATGCGTTTTGTGCCCGGCTGGCGGATTGTCACTGGCGAAGAAAGCGGCGAATCAACACTGAGCCTGGCCATACTTAAGGAAAGCTGACCGGTATTTTGAGTTTGCCTAGAAAAAAAAGAACCTCTGCTTCCTTCTAAACTGTCAAGAAACGCATCACAGGTTTGACCTAAAGTTGAAAAGTCGTCAGAAACGCCTGCCTCAAATACGTCTTCTTGATCCGCTGCACTAACGGCGGCGAAACAAGGAACAACAACTTTTTTGTGCAACGTATCAACAATAGAGGTATAAACCGAGGGGTCATCCGAGTTCTGAAGCCGCTCGCACTGTTTGACAAATAAGGCTGGAGCTCCTTCTATCGAAAGCACTTTCTCACAAGTCTCGATGCGGTGTGGCTCTTGCGAACAGAATACTCCACCGTATGCACACTTATTGTCACAACGAACATACATATTGTTCTCGAACTTTAACGAAACACAGCGAGCAGATCCGACTCTCGCTTTTTTTGAACGGTTCATAAACGTAGGCAGCTGACGCAACGGATCCCATATTGCACCTGCACTGTTAGGCTTGCGAGAAGTCACAACAAGGGGAGAAGATTCGTCCATATTTTTACCTTTAAGAAGGTTGAAGAAAACAAGCGAGCTGTGCGAAAGCTGTGCTGACGGTGGCTGGCGGCGGGAACTTTTGTGAAAAGTGATGAAAATAGCCTGTTGGCGGCTATAAGACAAAGATACGATGATAAGATACGATGATAAGATACGATAAGCATGTAAGAGCCACATTAAGAGCCACCTTAAGGGACGCTTAAGGGACGCCTTTTTGTCGTTTGATCTGGTGACCGCCACGTTACCGTCTTCGTGCGTGCGTACTGCGTACTGATACTGTAGTGTCATCATAATCGTAAATTGAAAACTGTTTTTCGCTAAGTATTTCCCTGGGAATAGAGATAGAGAAAATTAAAAAGAACTTTTTACAGTTATTTCTTTGATTTAATTTAAGGAATAAATATAAGTATATATATTAAGATGGCTCTGACCGAGGCACAACTTAAAGCTCAAAGGAAGTATAGAGAGGCTCATATTGAAGAAACGAGGGCTTTGAACCGTAAGCATCAAAAAACATGGTACGAAAATCATAAAGAATTGCATCGAGAAAAAATGAGGGAATATCAACGATGTCGTCGAGCGATGTTAAAAAGCGTTAATTGTTGCCAGAATTGAATGATATTATATATATTAGTGATATGGCAACATTCATCGCTTATTCTTATAAACATATTTAAAGAATATTATGTATATATAAGTATATATGGATTTCGCAAACATTGATAAGAGTAAGCATGCTATTGTTAATTATCTCGGTCTCAAATGGATTAAGAATATTTCCAAAATGTATGGGGCTCAAGATTATGTCTTGTCTACCATAAAAGCTCAACAAATTTCAATAAAAGCCGAAAGTCCCAATCATCAAGCATCTCTTTGGACAAAAGTAAATGATGAAGAATTATCGAAATTGTTAGAAAGTAATCATGGTATAAATGAAGTTATACAATCTCATGTAAAAAGAAAGGTATTCTTTGATATTGATGGGAAGGAAGAAATAAATCTAAACGTATTAAAAACAACTATTCTCGATAAATTCCCAAATGCCAATATGCAAATTAGTGGTTCGATTCTTCCGAAAAAAGGAATACCAAATTGGTCATACCATATCGTCTTATCAAATTACTACTTCAAAAATTTGAATGATATGGCACCCTTTCGAACATGGACATCTGATATCAAATATGTAGATAATGGTATTTACACATCAAATCGAAACTTCAAATGTATCAATCAATCGAAACCTAATGAAATAAGAATTCAAGAGTATATTGAAGGTAGTCCGATCTTGACAAAGCATTGTGTATTGGTAGATTTCGATGAAGATAGTATCGATGCAAGCACATTAGATTGGGAGTTTCAAGATGATGAAAACTTGGAGAAACAACATTCTACCATTGATTTGAGCAAGATAGTGGGTTTTCAATTAGATATTCCAAAAGATTTCAATTGGTATACGACATCGTATCCACAAATCCTATCGATGATACCCAATAAGCCGAGAGGTCAAGAACATGAATTGCATCATACTATCACATGGGTGATAATGCTTTGGGCATATCATAGTAATATATCAATGGAACAATTTTTGAAATGGGTATCTCAAAAGGATGACGATAGAAAGCGACTTGAAAGGTACGAAGACTATTGGAATCGATCGAAGGATTCCTTCAATCCCGGCGATAACTTTATCAAGAATTTACTCTTACGATTCTATCCAAAGTTGTTTGAATATGATCGAAATTGTGTGAACTTTATTGAAAATTGTAATGTAGAAACAAACATGTATATGAATGATGAAAGATATCTATCTTGCGAAGACATTCATCAAGCATTGAATCAATCACCGATTATATACCTTACATCGTACATGGGGGTTGGCAAGACTAAAGCGACTATCAATTATCTTGAGAAATATGAAAAACGATCAAGTGTTATGTGGTACTCTCCCAGAATTTCCTATGCCAACAACGTCACCTTTCGATTAAATCATTTGGGATTCAAAAACTACAAGTCATTCAAACCGAAAGACCCGGCTATTACAAAGAAGAAACGATTGACCATGTCCATGGAGAGTCAATACAAAGTTATTGACCCATTTGATGACCAAGAAAAATCATTTGATATCATCGTTTTGGATGAATTAGAAACTTTCAAATCGGTATTGATAAATGAAACAACACATCATAAACATCTTCCGGAAAACTGGCGAGTGTTTCTCCAATTGATGAGGAATGCCAAAAAGATAATCATAATGGATGCCTTTCCTCATAAAGCGATGATAGAATGGCTCGGCCTATTGCGACCTGAAAGAGTGCTAACACTTGGTAATGAGTTCATTCCACCACCACAAAGGGTCATCAAGTACGATAACAAAGATGTATGGAGACAATCATTGATAGATGAATTAAACAAAGGATATAATATCACTCTCTTCTATCCATACAAAACTGACTTCAAAAAAGGAAAAGGCATCTATTGTTATGGAATGGATACATTCAAAGATATCATTTTACAAGAGACCAACTTGGAAAAAGATGATATCATGTGCTATCATGCAATGTCCGATGACAACGATAAACAAACGACTTGTGATGTGGATACCGTTTGGTCGACAAAACGATTAATCATTAGCAATGTATCGATCACCGTCGGTGTCAATTATGAACGATTGCATTTCCACAAAAAGTTCGCCTTTCTCGACCCAAATACCGTAGAACCGAGAAACTTCTTCCAAAACCTGGGGAGAGTAAGACAATATCATACTAATGAATTACATCTATTCTATAAGAAGTATGAAAAGATTACCAAAGGATTTACGATGCCATACAATGCACCCGATTGTCCAATCTATCGAAAATTAGCATTAATATATCAAGAGGAATATTTAGCAAGGAATGACTCGGTCTATAGTTACTTTTTTGAAAAATGTGGTTATATCAATTTTGAAATGTACAACGGTTCAAAGGAAATCGTTTGGAATAAATTGGACGAGTTCGATGCAACGGCGTATTTTGCATATGGAAACATCGAAAATACTGATATTGTAGATATACATGAAAAACTGAACCCATTGGTATATAAGAATCAATCATCAATGACCGATAAGCTTCAAATAGCCAAGTATCATTTTCAAAATCAATTTGAAGAAGATATACCTGAGCATTTTGTCAAGGATTTGTGGAATAGGAAATTGATCAACTTTGTTCGAAAATTCAAAATGTTCTATCAAAACGAAAATCATATATTATGGAGTTTGTTTTATCAAAATGGAGCTATTGATACCTTAGAGTTATCAAACAATCCATCTTGGAACATCGATATTGAGAAATTCAAAGAATTCTTTATGATAGGATTTACGGGCTCAAAGATATACCCAAGTGTTATTTGTAAAGCGTTGAATGCATACTTCGGAACAGATGTATACTCGATCGAGAGAGATACAAAAGGTAAACGTGTTCGAGTACGTCTTCCCGGTAGTAATAAGATCGTTGATAAATATGTACATACGAGAAAGTGGAATCACTTTGTACCAGCTATAAGACAATTTTTAAAATAGCGTTAAATGTATCCAAAACACTAATATGTATACTATAATTCAATATTGGAAACATTTAACGTTCTATACTATAAGATGAAACGAACACCGTGTGAACGATGTATCGCTATCAAAAAGGATGGACAACGATGTAAGAATATGACATGTAAGTGGTCACCAATGTGTTATGTCCATCGACAAGTGATAGTAAAAGAGTCTACCATACCCGATGCTGGTCAAGGTGGATTTGCAAGAGTTGATTTGAAAAAGGGGACCACGATCGGAAGATACACGGTCGGTACAATAAAACTTGATGCTGACCAGTTGCCACCGATGAATGATAGAACTCACATTTGGCAAAAGAATGCCAATACATTCTTTGATGCTGAAAAAACCAACTCAATAGCCGGCAAATACAATAGTTGTACAGCACGAGATGCAAAACGAACCGGTTGTTCTCAGAATGCCAAAATAAATTCTGTTGGAAATGTGAAGCTTACAAAAAATGTTAAGAAGGGTGCCGAGATCTTCGTTCCGTATGGAAAAGATTATTGGAATAGATAGTATCTGATGCCAACCACATTTAATAATTTACCAAAAGAACTTCAAGATAAAATATATTTTATGAAATATCAATTAGAGCTCAAGGACCGCCCGACAATTGACATTGAAGAGCTTAAGATATGGCGGGATTTTTTTGGTCTACTTGACTTGGAAGAATAAACTCGTTAAAATTTCTCCGAAACATGCTTGGATGACAATCTTTCTTTGCAAGGTCAATAAATAGAAAGTCATATCTATCTTGGACTGCTTGATTGAAGACATCATAAAATTCTTCGGGGGAAACCTCACCGCCTAATTCTGAACTTATCTGTTTTAGCTCATCTTGATTTTTTGTCTTCATAAGTAGGATGTGGGTAAGGTTCGATCGTATAGCACGTTGTAGTCCAGCCCCATTGCTCGTATATGCTTGGGTTGCAAATAACAGGGAGCAGCCGATCGAGCCCATATTCTTCGTTTTACCTTTATGTCGATGACTGATAACGAAACGGCCCAATCCCGATTTGGGCCTGAACACGGGTGAGTCTAAACAATCATCGAAGAATATTGCTACAGATGGTGGTCTATTGGTAACCTTGTATTTGTATTGTGGTGGTGCAATGTTATCGTTTTCGTCGGCAAACTCCCAAAGTAAATCAGCGGGTATTTCGTACACACTCATTTCACTCTTGTGTAACATGTCCATGAGTCTTTTATAACGTTTTGTTTTTTCAATATATGATTCATATTCAAGGGCTTCTTCATCTAAAATGTTTTCAATCTGAGGTACCACGTCTATCTCCGGTTCAAGGACATCACTCTCGTCTAAAGGAAGGTCTTCAAAATAGTGTTTGTTATTCTCATATGTCGGCGACACCAATATAATTCTCTCCAATGCATTGTTATATTGCATTAACCGTAGTAAATGAGTAAGGCTTGTTGTTTTAGCACCACCGCGTTTGGAATTTGCAAGTGTTACCATCGGTAATTGAATAAAGTCGTCCGGAGTCTCGATCGGAAAAGCACTCTTCTTCGGAATCTTAATATTGTAATTCTTATCTTTCAGTCGTTGGAACTGCATATACTATAACGATAGAAATAGACTGTTGTACGCTTTGTCGTAATGAGGATGTAATTCTGCATCTTTCTTACGAGGTGGTGATTGAGATGCAACTCGGCTTTGCTTTCGTCTAGTAGACTTCCTAACGATCACTTCAGGCTCTTCTTCCGATTGAGAGCTATCAGATTCAACGATGACAACCTGCTTTTTCGGTTTCTTCTTAGGGGCTTTTGGTTTCTTGACAACGATATGTTCCACTTCTGGTTCGGGTTCGGGTTCGGAATCTGGCTGAGGAGATTTTGTCGTTGCCTTCATAATCGTCTCTTGTGCGTCGGCAACTTTTTGAGATTCCTTAAGTTGTTCGGCCATCTTGACATCTTGTTTTTGTTTGGCTTTGGCTTGGCGAGTGGCAAGAGCTTTCTCTCTCATCAATCGTAGGCGTTCAAGTGTATCTGGGTCGGTAATTTTCTGACCTTTAACTGGCATTAAGTAACTATAAGATACCCTAAGAAATAAAATTTCTTGATCTGACCTAAGACAATCGCTAATACGTTAAATGTTGTCAATATTGAATTATATTATATATATTACTGATCGGGAAACATTTTGCGTGATTTTATATTAGTATAGTATATACATGACCAGAGAAACTTGGATAACAAAGTTAAAATCTTGCGGAGCCGAACATAGAGCCGAACACGGGATTAAAAAGAAGGGTAAGATGACACAAGCTGAAAAGCTGAAAGGCTTACGAGGCCGACCAGTTGTTAAAAAGACAACTGCTAACAAAAGTAGAACCGCCTTAGACCATGGTACTCCATCAGGACAACCGGTGTATCAACAGCCCGTCAAAGATGCTGCTTTGCCGACCAAAGCACCTCGTAGGATAGCTCCTATCATGGTAGCACCTTTAGACCAAACAAGCATTGGCACAATAACGGGTGACTCAGTATTTCAACGACCTACCGAAGAGTACACCGGTGTTTCAAATTATCGAAAAGCCATTGATGATATTGAGAAACGTATAAAAATGAAAAAACAAATGAAAAAACAAATGAAAAAACGTCGCGGTGATGCCACAAAAATATAATTTATATAGTATAGGAAGATGCCCCCTAAATTGAGAAAGCAAAATCCTGAGGCACGCCATAAGCTCACTGCTGCAGATTGGGAAGACTTACAAAGTAAAAGTTTAAGTGGTGACGATCGGACGAAAGCCATACGTGATTACAAGAAGAAGTATCGGAAATCAAAAGAGAAGGTTGAGAAAGTTACAAGACGACAATGGACCAAGATAGGTAAAAAGCCTGCTAAAGAACAAAATAAACTTGATGAAATCAATAAGTATACCGTCGGAGATTCTAAAAGACATATCAAGAAATTCAGTACCGATGTTGAAAAACTTAAGGTTCCCTTTACAACGTTTCTTGAAAGAGCTGGTCCCGATGGTAGCAGTTTAAACTATTGGTTACCTGAAAAATCAAAAGGAACTCAACAAATCTCAATGAGAGCGGTTTTTGAAGATGGGACCACATCCAAGTGGGTCAAAGGTTCAGATCGCCAAGATGTGATGATGAAATTTGAAGAGATGTTACAAAGTCCAAAAGGCGGAGACAGTTCGAAAAAGTCTGTAGAAGTTGCTAAAGACATCGAAGTTGAGTATTATTCATCGAAATCACCTGAAGGTAAAGGCTCTCGTTGCATGGCAGCTCCGAAGAATGGTGTAGATTTACGATTGAAGCAATGTGTGATTAAGATAGAATCTCGCAACAATTGTGGTATCAAATCGATAGAACTTTTGCACCGCAAACGAAAATTAGATAAGATGTTGAGTGATAATCTCATAAAAAAGAATCAATATGAAAATAAATGGAAGCAACTCAAAAGAGATGCAAGCAATCATAAAGGAAATATTACAACGATATCTAATCAGCTGCGTTTGGAATTGTTTGCGAAAAAGGATGCTGACGAAGGAATCAATATCGAAGACTTTTCTATTTTAGAAAAACATTATGAAATTAACATATTTGTGTGGGGTATCACTGAAAGACTTGGCGGTGATCCAATCATGTATTACCCGCCGTACTTTAACGAACACAATGACTATTCAAGTTATAATGATAGTTATCACATACTCTTACATGACAATCACTATGAACCGATTACACGTATCGATTGTTTTCGAGGCAAGACTTATCGACCATCGTGTCCACAGTGCAAGTCTCAAAGATGTATCTTTGCAAACAAAGAAACACGATTAACACCTGGAAACAAACAATGGCATCATTGTGAAATTTGCAATCGTAAGTTCATGAATCAGGACTGCTACAATCTTCATACCGACCTGATAACATGTGATAAGGTTCACAAATGTAAATTATGTAATGTTATCTTTAATTCTAAAGAGAAACATATATGTGGATACAAGTCATGTCCTAATTGTAAGATCGTTTGTAATCTGCATGAGCACAAGTGTTACATGACCAAGGTTGAGCCGAAATCCATATTGGACTATAAAACCATTGTTTGTTTTGATTTTGAAACAATGAATGACAACGGCAGATTGATTGTTAATCATTGCGAGAGCCAATATCACGACGGTTCGTTTGTCATTCACAAAACAATAGATGACTTTCTGGAATGGGTATATTTGAAAAACATGATAATCATACCTTCGTCGCCCATTGCGGGAGTCGCTTCGATTTCCGATTAATAGTAGAACATATCATCAATGTCCAAAGAAAGCCTCCACAAGATATATTATATACTGGTGCCGACATTCTATGTATGAAAGTTGGAAACGTGAGGTTCATTGACTCATATATATTTATGTCAAGACCATTACATGCTCTTCCGGAAATGTTCGGCTTTGAACATGAAATCACGAAGGGATATTATCCACATCTTTTCAATACAAAAGAGAACGAACACTACATGGGTCTTTATCCCGATATCAAATATTACAATCCAGAAATCTTACAACCTGAAGCTTATCAAAAATTATACAAATGGTGGCATGAGAAAAAGAGTAAGTGTTTTATATTTGAAAATCCAAAAGAGATTGCACGATATTGCCATGACGATGTTACGATTCTTCGACGAGCTGTCTTCGCTTTCAGAGATTGTTTTCTGAAGATTACCGATAACAAGTTTGATCCATTCAGTTATTTGACATTAGCTCAATTGGCGGTGAACATATGGAGAAATGAGTGTATGCCCAAGGACTCGGTGGGTATACTACAATCATTGGTCAAGTCGCAGAATGCATCTATCAAAGAGAATCAGTGGTTGGACTATATAGTACACACAACGTCGGCGAAGCTTGTCATAGATTTGGATGGTAAACGGAATTATAAACTCAAAGATTTACATATGTATGTTGATGGTTATGATAAGGATACAAACACCGTTTATGAATTTCTTGGTAGTTGGTTTCACGCCGATTTGAAGAAGTATCACAAAGATGATATTCAGTATCAACAAGGTCGGCGATCGGGCATGACATTTGGCGAAGTTAATCGACAAACCATGAAACGATTAGAGGACATCAAGGCAGCTGGCTACAATCTTGTATATATATGGGAATCGGACTGGGATTCACAAGTTGCTCAATTGAAAACTTCACATGTTGGAAATGCATTCTTAGATAGACAAAAGTTAGCTTCTCCCATTCATGATAGAGACTCCTATCATGGAGCCAGAGTTGATTTAGGCAAGTTGTTTTATAAATGCAAAGACGATGAATATATCAGATATCAAGATTTCAATTCTATGTATCCTTCGGTAATGAAGACCAAACAGTTCCCGAAGGGTCACCCCGAGATAATCAGAGATGTCAAATCCCTTGATATTCATGGATACTTTGGATTGATTAAGTGTAAGATGCTACCAAATAAACATTTGAAGTTTGGTGTGCTACCACACGTGACCAACAAATTAATCTTTCCGTTGTATGAAATGGTCGGAACATGGACCACGGTAGAATTGCAGAAGGCTATTGAAAAGGGATATGAGATTCTTGACATCTATGAAATTAAACATTGGAAGGAGACTACAACTGATTTGTTCGGTGCATACATTGATAAGTTTTTGAAACTTAAGACTGAATCATCGGGACCGCCCGAGGGTGACATCGATACATTCATAAAAGACTTTGAATTTCATGAAGGTATCAAGTTAGACAAACGAAACATCAAATACAATCCAGGTATGAGACAAGTTGCCAAAGATATGCAAAATGTATTATATGGAAAACTCGGTGAACGATCCAATAAAGCTAAAAGTAAGGTCATTCAGAACCCAGGTGAGTTCTACAATACAATCAGTAATAAAAGGTACGATTGTAAATATGAGTTTATTGGATCTGAAGAGAATGAAATGGTATTGATGAATTTTACCGAGAATTCTGATGTGTATGCCGATACAAGGTTTTCAACGAACGAGGTGTTGGCCGCGTTCATAACCAGCTATGGACGATTGAAATTGTACGAGCTGATAGAAGCCACCGGATTCTCAAACGTATTATACTTTGATACTGATTCTATTATATATATAGAAACAAAAGAGAATCATCATATATATCACGGTACTGGTTATAGACAGCCATGGTTAGGTTATCTTAAGTGTGAGCTTCAAGGATTGGAAAAAGAACATGGTAAGTGTATTGAATTCCTGAGCACCGGACCAAAGTCATACAGCCTGAAGTTCGCCGATGAATATTGTATGACCAAGATAAAAGGTTTCTCTTTGAGTACTGAAAACTTAGAACATATCAATCATGATGTTATGAAAAATATGATTCTAAATCAAAGGAACGACCCAGTCAAAATGAGTAACCTTGTTATCAGACATCAATCAAAAAGCAACAATCACAGATTGTTGCCATTAGGGTTAGAAGTCAGATCGGAATCCAAGACATTTAATTTCAGTTATGACAAAGGAAACATTGATTGGACGACATGGGACATTTTGCCATTGTCGTAAAAGCGGTAAATGTTTCCAAAACACTAATATATATAATATAATTCAATTCTGGCAACATTTAACGCTACCATAATAATCGATCTGCATAGTATCCATTGCTACCGACGACATTGCGGTCTTTCTTGTGTCTAATTTTGTACAACCGACGTCGTTCATCGGCATACTCTTTACCCTTAGTGGCCATGTATGTAGGGTAATCAGAAGCACCTCGCTGTCCGACCTGAGCGATCAATTTACCATCCTTGAAAACATCAATCTTTTTGCTTTGATTATTTGATGGGCTGATCTTAACACCGAGTTTCCGTGCTTGACTTTTTGTGTAAGCTTTGATTTGATAAGTCATTGTATACTATATGTAACACTATTATATAGTATGACAAGTAAACCAATATCTGAGAGTAGACTCCAAGAATTATATCTGGACCCGAAGATCGGAATGAGCGGTGCCAATGCATTCACCAAAAAGCTTAAGGCACAAGGTTATAAAGTCACAGAGTCTCAGGTCAAATCTGCAATTTCCAAAACACAAACATCACAAGTTTTGGCACAACCCAAACGTGTAACCCGTAAAGATTACTTTCCGACCTATGGGCCAGTCGATAAGGTCTCTATACAAGCCGACCTGGCCTTCATACCCAAAGACAAATCGGTGAACAAAGGATATGCCGTGATTCTGACGGCGGTTAATGTTAATACTAACAAAGCGTATGCAATCGCTTTGAAATCCAAAACCGTCAGAGACAAGAACAATAAACGATCGGAGGATGTCGAGGGTATCGTTCCTGCCATGAGACGATTGAAAAAGGAAACCAAAATGGATACACTAAGTACCGATTTAGGGAGCGAGTTCACGAACAAACCCGTGCAAGCATTGTTGAAAGAGAAAGGAATCAAACATTACACGTCTCAAAAAGAGGACCACACTCGGCAAGGTAAAATTGAAAGATTCAACAAAACTTTGAAACGAAGATTTAATATCAATGAGGCGAGCACAGGTAGAAACAATTGGGTCGATTATTTGGACTCAATCGTCGAGAACTATAATGAAACGGTAAACCAAGGTAATATCAATGATACCCCTCCTGATGACATGAATAAGAATCGTGTTATTAGAAGTGTCTTGTTGAAACGCAATCAAACTGCCAAACTCTTACAAAAGTTAGACATTAAACCAGGCGATCGAGTGAGATTACGTGTGACTAAGAAGACATTTGATAAAGAGAGTCAAACATGGTCTACGCAGGTGTACAAAGTCCGAAGTAGAAAGGGGTTGTCTTTCGTAATAGAGGACGCTGACGGTGATACCTTAAGCCGACAATACAAACCAAGAGAATTGAAAGAGGTTCAAGGACCTGTTTCTAAACCATCCAAAGAAACTCGTGGGACCAAGACTGATAGTGAAAGCAAGCAATCGACAAAAGTTCAGCGTGCGTTGAAGAAAGAGGGTATAGAAGGTAATACTGCTTCCAAGACATCTAGAAACTATGATGATTATGAAGTTAATGTGTTCATCAGCGATAAGAAATCGCCAAACTATCAAAAGACTTTGAAAGGATATCTTAAGCTCAATCGATCAAGGAAAAGTAAACGTAAGTATCAGTTGATATTCTATGACAAATCGGAAGAGGATGAGTTCGTTGATATTCCTGACCCTGAAATTAAGTTGTTGAAAAAAAGAAAATCATAGGTAATATATATGAAACCATATTGCGGGTTTAAAGATAAACCCCCGAAAGGACGAACTCTCGGTGCCCGGAGATATTGCAAATCAAGAAATCAATTACGCCGTTTTGGTCGTATAGCAGTCGTGGCTCCAAATAATCATGCACCAGGCAATCACAATCCCGGACCGAGCAATAATACATAACGGGCAATATTCTTTGAATATTGCTGTTTTTTTCTACATTACTTTAATGAGAACGATCCTGACCGATGAGGTCGGAAGACGCAATTGTATGAAAATGATGGGAATTGCCAACGGCTCAAGTTCCGACACTCTGTTCCGAGGATATGGTAAACTCGCTAAAAACAACTACGTGATAACGATGCCGAGTCACAACAGTGCGGTATTCTACAATAGTTTGAGAAATTCAATCATTAACACGGAACCATTAGTAAGAGACATTCAGGACTATAGCAGTGGTATTGATACAACCAGGCCTAATCCTATGATGACAATGTCACAAGAAGACATAGATAAACAGGCTTTAGAACGTATTGAGAGTAGTCGACAAGTAAGAGACACACCGATTGATGAAGAAATTCAGGAAATCAACAAAGAAATAATATCACCAGCAAGTCAACGACGTTCAGAATTCTTTGCAAAATTACGTACAGGCAGGCTCAAGGAAAGTGACCGTCTTCAAAGGGATGCTCAAAGCTTTATGGACAGCGGGACTGGCATCGGGTCGGCTGAAAGTGCTGCTTCAAGTTCTGGTGTCGGAAATATAGAATCAAGTCAAAGGACTACTAGAAACATTCCTCGTGAGAGATTTTCGCCGTGATAGTAATGAATATTCCTTGTAATCAAAGCTATCAGTCCAATATTTACTGTCGCCCAACATACTTGTCTTTCAGTGCTGCAAAATTCTTTAAAGAGCCCGAAAAAAACGATACGTTATATAAGGATAAACCACAAGATGTTTCAACTGTCCCTTTTAAAACAAATATCGTCAACAACGACCGGAAACACGGGCCAATGATTAACACCCTTTTTCGTGAAAGCGTCAACTTACAACCTTCTGAAATTGAACAACAGTTCACACCAGAACTCCGAGAAAAAGCTTTACATGTTCAAACATCTGGATATTTAGGGTCACGAGAATATCAACCTGATTTGTACTATCCAAATTCGTTTGAGGACCAAACTATATCCAATGCACAACGATTTGTCAACAACGAGATTCCAAACAATAACTTTGCATTAGATCGGGAGCTATCAAATTATGATGCTGCCGTTCTTGTCAATCCTGATGCCAACAGAGTGCATGTTGCTTACCATGGGGCATCCAGCAATCCTATGTATAGAAATGAGGATGTCACTGACATCAAGTCAGTACTGCGTGGCCAAGAATCAAATAGACCGTCATTCTTGCGTGCTGAAGATGTGTTTGATAAAGTAAGACAGAAATATCCAAATCACAACATTGAACCAATGGGATATTCTCTAGGCGGTGCCAAGGCCATACATGTGGCCGATAAGTTTAAATTAAAGAGTACTACATTTAATCCTTTCTTATCGCCGTTATCACATCAAGTTGGTGGTGGACGCCATGACATTCATAGAACCGTCACAGATTCTACAACGGCCGGTGCTCTTTACAAACCTGCAAACTCACAAAGAAATATATTTCATTACTTTCCTGAGAAAAGACAATCAACGTTATCATCGTATGTGCCTGATCAACATAGCTTGTCGCAGTTCTTTCAATATCCAACTAACAATAAAGTGAATAAACTAAATCTTATGAAATCTATAGGGAATGTATTGAGCACTGGTTTAGATGTCGTGCAAGGTGCTTTTGCAGCTGACCATGGTCTTCGTATGGCAAGACGAAACACAGAACCATCAACATTTTCAAACGCTATAAGTGAAGATTTGAATCCCTATGGCATTTTTGGAGTCAATATAGACCCAGATTATAAATTGACTTACGACACGGCTCCGCCGGAAGCTAGATTCCTAGCCGATGCCATTAGTGGTAGAGATTCCGATAGAATGACGAGTTTTGAACGACAATCGGAAATACGTTGAATGTTGCCAAATCAGTAATATGTTATATATATATTCCATAATTGGAAACATTTACCGTTTTTTATATGTGTGTTATTATAAATGGATCGCAAAGAAATGATACGACTGGCTAAAGTTCAATACCCCGATATTAAAGAAGCTCATATGGAACTCCTCGTTGATGATTATATCAAACGTCCAGACTATTACGATGATTTGTACAACGGCAATATTGAGGAACCGAAACCTTTAGACAGAGATACTGTTGAATCCATCGGCAACAATGTGCACATTGTTGCAGGAAAAGATAATTGTTATATTAATATAGATGAGCGTAATTAGCACAAGAACGCTATTCTTGTCTTCCGAAGACAACAGCAATGGAGACGCACGTGTTTTGCAAATGAACATACCCACTCAGCTGATAAGTTACCGAGCACAAACCAAACTGAGATTAACTTTGAATACTTTCTCTTGTGCAAAGACATGGTATAGTATTAACGAGACCAATGGCATCTTCTATGTGGGTGATACGGCAAATAATACTTTAACGGAAGTGAAAATACCTTATGCAAATTATACAGAGCTGGATCAATTCACATCTAAACTGGCCGCCGCAATAAAAACTGCCATCGGTGGCACGATAGACACAGTTACTATCACTTATGACAAGGACAACGGCGGGGCCTTAAATTATGAGAACAAATTTCGTATAGAATTAAGACCACCACAGCCCGATGTAAAGTTTGTAGCTTTTAGTGTCAGCGGCGATTTTCAAGCTATACTTGGGTCTCCTTTAGACACCGCCTTAAATACCTCGGTTTCCAGAGCAGGCAAATACAACGATTCCGACCAAGTACTCGGTGGCCGTGTTAACCGCAGTACGGCAGGTATGAGTACAGTGTCTGAGCTCTTAGACTTGTTTCAAACAAGTTATGTTGTAGAGTACAGCTTATGTGAATCGATATACCCTTGCAACATTCAAACCAACGACGCCTTGTACCTTAGGGTCACATCGTTACCAACACACAATATTGAATCAACCAATCTTTCTACTTTTACAAACAATAACGAAATGATCAGTTCTGATATCTGGGCGAAAATACTATTGCCTAGTGACACGACGACAGATTTCATAAGATACATAGATCCAAACGACAACTTTGTTATTGAAGTGTCTGGGTCTCAATTTACTTCATTTAGAATCACACTTACAGATTCTAAAGCAAGACTGATCACATTGGCCTCTCCGACCCAAGCATCAGACGGCAGTATTAACTATTCATTAAGCATTAAGGTTGAAGAATTAGCACCTGCTGGTCTCTCAGATATTTTATAATCTTTATAATATATATACAAAAATGAGCCTCCCCATGTCATTGGCCTACGGCTTATCGAAAATGAACTCGTATTCCACCAATTACTTCAGATTGGAAACCACTAATCTTACTAAAGCATCGAGGTATTCAACTATAACTTTGAATCTGCCTGTCAATTCCATCGTTAATATGAAAAGTCTCAGTATGCATTGCAAAGGTTCGTGCAAAACTCCAATACCATATACGGACAATGGAAATAAAGATTTAATTGTTACGCTTCCCAACGGGTTGGAAAAGCTCATCTCTAGGTGTGAGGTGTTCGCAGGAGGGCAGCAATTGACCACTGGTTTTCAATCTTACAGCACGGTAGCAACCGTTCTCGACACTATCAAAACAACACTCAGTAAAGAAATGACTTATCAACGTGTTCTCAAAAATCAAGAAATCAATGTTGCTGACAATTTCTATGCCACACCACGTCCATACATCTTGAATACCTGGCTCAGCATATTAGGAGAAGCAGAACCTTCATACATTGATACCAGCTTAGTTAGCCCGATCCAAATAAGGCTGTACCTCCACGGGCCTGAGGTGTTAGGAGCGTTTGTCCAAGGTAGTCCACCTGAAGTCGATCTCACGGAAAAAGCTCAACAGACTTTAATCTCACAAGGGGACTTTTTATTAGACGACCTTTACTTTACCGTAGAAACAATCACTTTCAGTTCAGGTGTCTACGATGCCGCCGTGGAATCAAAATTGCGTGACGGTTTTTTGGAAATTCCGTATAAGAACTACTTTTCGTTTTTTGAAGGGGCCGCTACGATGGACAAAAGTACGCGATTCTCTTTGAGTTCACAGTGTATTGATAACATATATGCTGTTCAACGTCCAGGGGATTATCGGGATAAACCTTTAGGACTTATCAAATTGGAAAACACCTGTGGTACAGCTTACCTCCCGTCTTACTTTAGATTTTCAGCTGGTCATTTAGGTGCTCTACAATTTAACTTGAATAACCTGTTCGTTCCTAACTATCGAGTCGATCCTCTTGCAGCGTTCAATCTGCTCTGTATCGCTAAAGCTGACAACTACGGTACGCTATCGGGTTGTAAGATTAACAGTTATGAAGATTGGCTCAATAATCAGTTCATTCCTATGGTACGTTTGAATCTCCCCTCAGAAATGGGCGTCCGCAGCCTAACAGGATTGGATTCTCGGGGTTTGAACAGTTCCTTCTATTTTCAAACTCATGTAGCACAACCAGATGACGATTTACAAAAGGTAAATCTGACAAACAGTAACGAGGTAATGATTATTTGCGAAACGACCGCAGTTCTTCGTATCGGTCAAAACCGTGTGATCGAAACGGTATTTTAAAAAGCGGTTAATAGTATACAAACATGGCTCAACAACCAGGATTGGTTGGGTACAACATGATAAAAGATGTAGGACCGAACGTGGACAAACAGATTCACACCGCGACGATGTTTCAAATGTCAGGTTTTAGAC
Source organism: Cymbomonas tetramitiformis (assembly GCA_001247695.2). Lineage (NCBI taxonomy): Eukaryota > Viridiplantae > Chlorophyta > Pyramimonadophyceae > Pyramimonadales > Pyramimonadaceae > Cymbomonas > Cymbomonas tetramitiformis. The sequence goes on along the minus strand of LGRX02004539.1, from coordinate 89,141 downwards.
CGGTTATGATGCAACAACTCCCGTGTAAAACAATCAATGACATCACATATCCACCATTCAGGATAAGCAACGTTCATCCTTTGGCGGGATACAAAAGTTATACTTTAGGGCATGGTGAAAAGCTTTCTCAAAAGATGGAAATGTTCCATTTTCCGATGGAGCATCCATTGAATAGTCGATTGTTGCAACCTGTACCTTTGTTTTTTTCATAGATTAGTATATACAATGTCAGCTTTCGGAAATGAATTGAATGCAAAAACCTTGACTTATGCCAATACTACGTTTCGCACAACACTAAGAAATGGAACATTGATACAATTAACAAAGGATGACGCACAAAATCAGATTATCTTAGGTGCTGGTGCCACAAATGTTCGGTTGCCGGAATGTGTACCTGCTATCAAAGGTAAAATGTTTACAATTTATAACGGAACAGCCGCAACGGGGCAATCAGTGACTGTTCAGAAGTTTGCGGGTGACAGAATAAATGGATCTACAGACACAACTAACGGCGATATTACTTTGGAAAATAATGCAACCAATGGAAATAGTATTACAAGCGTCACTCTAATTGCATCAGGCGAAAAAACAAGTATACAGGCAGGAAATTGGTATGTGATTTCAACATCTTATCGGAATACATATTAAAATATAAAAAGTATAGTATATAATGTCAGCTTTCGGTTCAAATTTAATTGTAACAGAAATTAACGGTAAACCATTTGTAAATGGTACGGGTCCAACCGATACACTAACGTGCGATACAGTGGTGTGTCAAACTATAGGCAGCGTTGAATCGCCGCTTGAGACCATGCATATCGGGTCAGATATACGCTATCAGAACGATATCAAATTCATAGATACTCAAGACCCATTGAATCAACGAGAACAAATGTCCTTGTTGACAGATGGGTCGCTAAAAGTACACACATCAATCAAATTCAACGACTTCGTGTTGAACAACCCGGTTTCCAAATCACGATTTTCAGCAGGTCTCGATGACCTCGATGCATCGTTTGAGATTAAAAGCTTGGATCCTGTTGAACAAACACGAGTTAAGATTGGGGAAACCGGTATTAATGAAATTACATGTATGCAAACGACAATCAATATAGAGCCATTCGGCAGTGGTCTGTTAATCAACGACGGTCCACTCGTGCTCAACAGCGGTGATATCACATTGACTGCAGGTAAGTATATTGGAGATGGCTCATTATTGAGTAACTTACCCACAGGTGCGAACCAAGATTTGCAATCTGTGACTACTCAAGGAAGCACGACTAGTGTCGCCGATGTTTCATACACCGGAACGGGTACCATGGTAGTCAATCAAGAAAAACTGAGTGGAAATAATCTTAGAATTGAGAGTGGCTCTCTCGGTCTAGGTAAGGTATCGATCGGAGAACAGACTCAAGGGTTTACCAATGCCGACCACATTGGAGACCGTTCTATCGCTATAGGTAGGAATGCATTGTCCATTAACAATACAACAAGTAATGATACGATTGCGATTGGTTCTGGTTCGTGTAATAGTAATTGTGGTGACTATGTCGTGTCTATTGGCGACGACTGTGGTCAGGTTAACTGCAAAGATGCAGCAGTGAACATTGGAAAATATGCAGGTGAATATACAGCCGGTGAAAGTTCCATAAACATAGGTGCTTTGGCAGGACAAAACTCTACTCAGAGTGCGGTTAACACCGATAACACAATCGTTTTGAACGCGAGCGGGGTAGAATTAAATGCCGGTGTCGCAAGTAGTTGTTATATCAGGCCTATCAGGGCCAGTCCCGATCCTTCAAGCGAGTCACAAATGTTGCATTATGACACAGCATCCAATGAGGTCCGATATGGTCCTGTTTCTAGTGGCGGCGGTGTTCCAAGTTTATCACAGGTCCTTGCTGTCGGAAATACCGGTGGTTCGATCCAACTCACTTCAGATTTAGACACAACTGCTATTAGAATTACAAACAGTATTGACTGGGCTTACACAAATCCAAACACATCTTCGATAACGACCGATGGTATTCCTTTGACACAACTTACAAGTGCTTATCGAAAAACTACATCACCTAATACGTTCACCGGTCAAGTCTATACCATGGTGAACACAACAGCTTCAACGATAACGTCAGGAACGGTTGTCTCTTTTGACGATGTAAGCACTAACATCAATGGTATCAAACCCTATGCAGCAACAAACACAGCTACTAATACCAATGTCGGTGTTATAGGTGTATGTGTCCAAGATAGTCTTGCAGGTAATTCTTGTTTTGTACTTATTAGCGGTTTCTGTTCTGTTAACTGTATTGATGGATCGTACACCAAGGGTCAGCTTTTAGGACTTCAAGCAAATGGTGTTGTCAATTCTTCGGCAGTTCCGGCGACTAATGGTGTGATCGGGTGCTGTATGGAAACCGTAACTCATGCATCGCCAAATGCAGTTATATGTTATTTACAACCGTCATTTAAATTGTAAATATATTGTAAATGCCTGTAAAGCGAAATGATCCTAATTTACCAAGTTGTGAAACCGTCGTTCAAGATGGGGTCGGTATGAGAATTAAAGGAATTATAAATGGAAGACTCGCAAACACTCGATGCAAGGTAAGAAATATTGCTAACGCCCAAGGAAACGTAGTTAGATATAATAAACAGAACTTACCAAAAACTAAACAAAAAACAGAACGCCGAGATAAATGGGTGTCAGTATCCTTGGCAAATGTCGATGAGCATGTTTCTTTGGTATATGATACGGGTGCCATGATGACACAAATGTCTACCGCCGATGCCAGACGTATAGGAATAATTCATCCAGATGGCACGTCCGATTTTAACAACGAACCAGGTTTGGTTATTGGAGTCGGCGGTCAACAAAATACTACAAGATTTCAAGATGTTCCATTAGTCTTAGATGCAACTGAAGAACTTGCTTGGGGAATAGTAAATGTCTATGATAATGCACATGGATTATTGGGCATTAATCATATAAAACAATATAAGCGATACCGCGTGAAATTTAAATAAGTACATATGATATATGTCAAGTTTTGGACAAAGTTTAGTTTGTAAGAATTTAACATGTGATACGATTAATGGCAATCCCCCAGACGGTGGATCGAGCAAATGGTCAAATGTGTCAGGTACGACAAATGACATTGAAAGAATAAATGGAAATGTAATAGTTCAAAATAATTTACGGGTAAATGGTGAGATAAACAACACCGCACCAAATAATACCACAAATATTGATTTATTTGGAAATAAAACATCAGGTACTGCTTTTATTAGTTTAAATACCGCTGGTGTAAACATACCAGATGCTGAAACTATATATTTTATAAATTTTCAAAGGAAACCTAATGCAGCTACAAATAGGTTTTTCACAATTAACATGTCGGGTGATATTTCCGGAGCTCGTAATGTAGCGTTAGAAAGACTGACATTGCCGACACAGTTGTCTTACAAGGGTTGTCAAGTCATTACAGCTTTGACTGGGGGAACTCCAGGTGATAGAACCGTGCAAATTCCTGCAGGAAAATTCATTTGTTTCTTCAATTTGACGTTTACTTCATCAGATATAGCTACTGGCGGAAAGATTCTGAACATAACATTTGATACATCAAACTTACCAATCACAGCTCCAGAAATCACAGGTAGAAAATATATAGTTTCTGTTACTCGGCCGCAAACGGAATTTAACGAAAGTGATTCTAGGCTTGACGTATTAAACCAATTTACGTATATAACTAAACCAGGTAACCAGTTTGCTTTACAATTAGTAGGTGACGCAGATATACTAGGTATGAAAGCAAGCTTCATTGTGAAATTCCTAGAAATGCAATCTTAATGATAAGATATCGGAAGAGAAAAACGGTAAATGTATCCCAAACACTAATATATGTAATATAATTCAATATTGGCAACAATTGCCGTATAGACTTATAAATCACGCGGAATGTATCCAAAACGGTAATATGTTATATAATATATGATATGGGCAACATTTAACGTTCTACTGATCGATCACGGGGAATGTATCCAAAACAGTAATATATGATATAATATATGATATTGGCAACATTTCCCGTGTTCCAAACCGGGGATATACTAAAGTAATATATTCTCACTTTGGAACACAATAGATATATGTTAGCGAGCTTGGGGAAGCGAGCGATGCAAGGCGGGCGTGGGCGGTAAGTAGGCGGTCACGGTGTCGGCTTATGCAGATCTGCCATAGATAACCGTAGGTGCTGACTACATGGGAAGCGTTCCGAAATACTGGGAAATCCTGGCAAAATACAGAAGGTACTTAAGGAATACAGTTGTATTTAATAAGGATACTCACCCTCTACACGCTTCCCATGTAGTGCTGCTGGGGTGTAGAGTAGCACTCAAACATACGTACAGTGGCAGATACCAGCCCAGGAGAGTCACGCGAGCCGTCGGGGAAATTCGTGGGCGTGGCAGGCAGCGATGCTTGGATGCGACTTTCTTCTTGAGGTAGAGGCGCGCTCGTCAAAAGCGCGCATTCGCCCTCCAGAGAGCGTTGTACTGCTCCCCCCCCCTGCTGCCTCGCCGCGCTCCAGCTGGCGCCTACCGTTCCGGGACAAAGTACGGGGTGGGCCCCAAAGCCCCAAGCCCATCCAATCCCCGGCGCTCAAACACCCGGGCCGAGCTAGAGAGCCCGGAGGGCCCAGAAGCAGCCTCTGCCACCCCCGAGCGCCGCTGAGGCGGAACATACAGCGAAGAAGCCCGCCGTGAAGAGGACATTGAAAACGTTGCTTAAGCTGGTGGAGAAACGCAGCAATCTGATTCTGAAAAATCTGCCAGCGCTTCCGCCGTACAGGCGTATAGTGGTAAGAGCGAAGACGCGGAAGCCCAACAGCAAATAAACAACTGCCGCTACCAAATCCCAATCAAAGTCTTCCAGCGAACTCGAAGAGGCAAGATGAAAACAAATCGAGCAAAATCGGCCAACAATCGGCCCACGGAAGTCAAAGCAACGTTGCAGCGCGATACCACTCAGGGTTAGTCACTGTGAAGAACGCCAGAGCGCTGCAGAGCTTAAGGGCAAAGAACGCAAGCCGCATCTGCCAATTCAGAGAACATTTTCGAATTCCAAAGCATAAATTTGCGTAATTCCACTCAGTCGCAAAGACACCCGACGAAGAACACGCACGCCAGCGGGATAGCGCTAATTCGAAGTTGCATCACGCCAATTCCGAGCCAAAGAAGAACATTGCGTACACATTCCAATTGCAGAGCGGAGAGCAGACGAAGACCTCGCGGAAAACGCTGACCAACTGGTACAATTCCCGAGAAGAATTAACGGCGCAAAACTGTCAGCGAGTAAGAAAAACGACGAGTCGTCGACCAGCGCGTCAGAGTGCGAACACAGGGCCAGCGGCCAGAAGCACAATTTCGACCATTCCCAAACTCGAATTCAAGCAGCACCCGCAAAAATTGCCATAATTTGTAAAGGTAATTTGTGAGTCTCAGGCGCAGAGCGAACGCCAGACGAAAGATAGCTCTGGGCTACTTTATTTGTGGCACACTGTGCCACAGTAGGACCTCCTCCATGGCGAGCCGAAATTTACCATCACAGATCACCGCGCGAAGAAGGTATATGCTGCAATTGACAATTCTAAGATCTTTTGTTGCTGAGGAACAAACGCCACAACGAACATCCGAGCGAAGAACTGCGTGCGCACTAGGCACTCACAGCAGATAAGACTGCAAAGCACGCGCAGCCGCACGAAGAAACCATCATGAAGCAATCCGCGAAGAAAGATTACGTCTCACAAGTAACTTGAAGAAGAATTTTGACAGTGCCACAAGTCATCTTGCTGAAGGAAGTCGCAAACGACGTTCCTGGTCAGTGTCGACCCAAAGTTATGTAACGCGCCAGTAACTCGAGAGCCCAAATTCCATTCGAAAAACTGAGGCACACGCAAATTCGCCGGAAAAGTCACAATCTCAAAGCAGAAAAATTTTGTGGAAGCGGTGGTGGTGGTGGTGGTGCGTAGCACACTGATACCATTTTGTGGGAGGACTGCTCCTCACAAGGCACTGTAACTACTGATGGGAGTCTTATATGGACTGCATATAATGACTAACTGCCTAGGTACTGCTAGGTCAGCTCTTTAGACATAGGACTGCTATGTCTAGACTTACTACATATATTTGCATGTAAGAATTAGGTATTATATTTGTCTTTTGCCATGCGGCTGTTTTTACTCTAGAAATCTCAACTGTTTCTTTGGCCTTGGCCATTACTTATTCACTCAGCTCTCTGAGGTAATCCTAGTCAGCATGGCCAAGTCTCATCAACCTATCATATGCTTGTACTACATTATCATGCAGTATGATGTGCCAGTATTCTACATGTCACATTATTACACAGTACAGTGGTACTGTGTACTCCCATATAAGGGGGGTCTCTTCCTCAACAGGGGTCTCGGGCGCTAATGCTGTAAGGCGCGTATGACACTTCTGGCATGTATGACATTGCTGAGTCATCCGCGCATGACACCGTGTGTTGTCCTAGCACAGATTGCCAGATGGTTCCTTAACGTCCTTCCCAAGTCTAAAGTCACGAAGAAGAGGCTAGAATACACAGGAGTTAGCCCTGATATTTGGAAAGAAGTTATGAACGAAAGAGACAAGGCACTTCCCTCTTCACTTTGTCCATGGCCCACTCAAGACCCTCCTCATCATCAGAGTGATATTGAGTCCTATTATGGTGGTCACTACGACACGACAATCACCAATGCAAATTCCAAGCCCTTCATGAGCACCGTGAAATGGCCCAAAGTTCTTACACGACTCGTGGGATACTTCCCTCCTCTTTTTGGTATTGTTCTCAACACGATAGGTGTTCCCCGTAGTAAGATTAAACCACTCCTCAAGAAACTTCCAAGAATTTGCAGGCAACACACCAAAAACAGGCGAGGCGTGTTCCTGTCAAACACAACCACCACCTTAAACACTGACCCACATACAGTTGACATCTCAAGCGATGAAACCATGACAGAAACAGAAGCCGTACAACAGTCAAACGATTTCCTTCAAACCCTCTTGCAATAACTTTCAAAAGACTTGCAATATAGGATGGTTTGGGAGTTGGGAGTGTAAACTCCCGGCCCCCAACGAGACTCCAAGGGAGGGCCGTCCCCCTCCCCTCCCCCTCCACCCCCTGTCCCCCGCCCACCGGCCACCTTCCTCAACGTCTCCAAAACCCCCTTACGTTCTTCGACTTCCCTCCCCACCGCTCAGATTCAGCCACCCCTCCACTCACCCGGCCATGGCTGCTTCTCCATCCTCTAGAGTTTTTTATTGCCTAGCACTCAGCTTTTTCTCTAGATGTCACCCCGCTGATAAGCGGGTTGAGCCCTTTTTGTGGGCGCGCTGAAGTAGAGGGAGTAGCCCCTGGTGTTTTCACTAGCCTGCTTTGCAGGGATACTGCACTCTCAGGACTTTGTCCCCTTTGCTAGCGTAAATGTTATTATTATCATTATTATTATTATATACCGGCAGTATCGATCAGTAGTTGTGCTTTACATATCAGATAACTTAATAGTGATAATAGGTAGAAAGGGCATGGCGCCCTAGTAAAACGAATAGCCCACTCAACTTATAATTGAGTTTTTTTTGCTATTCCATATAGAATTTCACAAGGAAGTCGTTCATGTTACTCACGGCGAGACAATATTGCACTTGTGAGCGATGGAGTTATGGCCATGTGAATTGTTCCAACACACCACTAGGAAGTACCGTCGACCCTATACTAGAGGCATGGTCTGTGACCGATCAGAGTGCATGTGTCACTCGTGTATCACTCGTCGGACCGTTTTGAAACCGTGCGGAACCCCAAACCGCACTACTGTTCGAGGCGCTATATCGCTATCCTCGTATCGATTTAATATTACCTTTCGGGTTTGTCACTTTGTCTCAACCAACAACGGTACGCCAATCTCACATCCGCATTCGAAGCCATTCGGTATTTTCGGTCACATCGCGTTACGCATTACACGTCGTTCACACGGTATGGCATCCAAGTACTTAGCGGTCACATAACATACATGGGGAATCGGAAATGTGACAAAATAAATTATGAAAGTTGTGAGTTACCAACATTTCTATTGTACGAGTAGCGAGTGTCAAGGCATTGTAACTTAATGATGTAAATGCAGTATATTCGTCTATATAAATATAAAACGCATAAAGCATACAGCAAGCGAGGCGAACACCCTGAAAAATAGGGACATTGATGCCTTTGCAGCTTTTCTATTAGCAATATATTTGTCCAGCCATATGATGTTAGAATCTACTTGTTTGTCTACGTCTACGCGATACTCAATTTGAATATTCGATTTCGATATCCGCCTACAACGCTAGAAGTCGGATACGCTCATACAACGCGAAGGATCGCATATGTTCATGCGGATAACTTATTTTCTAATGAAATTTCATCAAAAGACGAAATCCCGTAATATTTGTGTAATTGTAGATATAAACATAAGGAATGAGGAACAAATGTATACCATATGAATGTCATATGAGAGCATATAATTGATGGGATAAAGGCTTAAAGGGATATATTGTACTTTATAGATATGCATAGCACTCATGACAATTTGAGCGATCTCAATTGTCACGGATCTGGTAATAGCACTATACAATTAGATGGATCCGAGGATCAGTCTGAACCCGACCGGGATCCCGGGTTTGCGATTCCGGGTTTCAGCTCACGGCAATTTTACCGGAATGTGCACCCCCAAATATCGGAATCGAACGATAACACATTGCCCAACCGAACCTTGACGCCCCCCCCCCTACGTTTCGTAAACGCACGTCAAAACGCATAGGGAGGCGTTGCCGTTAGAATGTCATCACCAATGCTTACGCCAACCTGCTAGCATTGCGCAAGGGCGCACTTTGTTTGTCCAATCCAATTTTGGTACACACCCGCAGGATTGGACGCGGAAATTGGACTAATGACCCGTTGCTGATGCTCAAACAACCCTTACCAGTAGTACCGGTTATGACCCCTGAGCCGGATCGGTGTCCATCCTGAGTAGTCAACAGTGTGACCGATCTGGGTCCTAAGTTTTAGCGTAAGTATAACGCTCACAACTTAAGTAAGATGATGATTTATCACGGGTTAGCACTCAAGTTGTTCTGATAGATGACTTCCGAATATACTAGTTCAATACATTCCCCTACCTGTTAAGCCTACGCTCTTCGTGCTCAATACACAACGCGCCTGCTCACGGAACCCTTGCTTCCCCGAACAACTCATAACACGAAGCATTTTTTTACCGTCACGGTGGCTTACAGTGGTGTAAAAAGCTCTGCATCGGTACACTCCTGCGGTAGAAAAAGTCAATTGTCATGAGCTCATTTTACCCCCTCTCACTAGCCGGAGATTCGTGATCGTGTTCCACATACGTGATACCAGCTCCGGATCTCGTAAGCGCCCGGCTCTATATTTCTCTCAAGACATCTAAGAAGAATTTCGCAAAGTTTTATCTTGTTCGATAGACTGCGGTTTAGAGCATACCAAAAACCACACACGCTATCGGGCGATCCGTCCGTCTCAAGCTAGTTGAGAAGCAGACGTAAACTGTCTCGGTGAACAGATTGACAGGTCGAGTTGAAGCGACAAAACATTATAAATACAATTAATAACAGAATGACGCGGTATACTCTAAAATTCAGAAACCGCTGACCCAGTGAGAACCACCGTATTTGGCCTCTCCGGCCAACACCATCATGCGGAAGGAGATATACTGCCCCGCAACAAACGCCAGGGAGCGTAGAGCCCCAAAGGCATCGTTGGTGTTCAGAAAGATGTATATAAAAGAGAAGACGGCACGAGTGATGACGTACGCGGTTGCCATTCGAGAACAGACATCAACATCCACACCGCAACCGGCTGCACTAATCACACCGGCTGCGAACATCGGAAATGTCTCTAGCCCGTTTTCGTGAGCTGCCTGAGCACGCGCTGCGATTCCTGTCAGATTCTTAAGTTTTTGTCGCGGATTCACGTTGTCGAGCCCAGCAAAAGCTACCCGGAACATGTGCGATGAATACAGGACGAACGCGGCAGCAACAAGAGCCTGCATAGGATTAAGCAGTGGTGGGACCTTCTCAAGTTGCCCACCAGTCAAATCGTATAAAGCCATTATACAAGGAACAACAGACATTATTGATGAATTTTAATGCAAGCAAACTCGAATTTGAGCAGGAGTGCAGCGCTGCAATGGGTGCGAGTTTGGAAGAATTATGAAAATATCTTAGCAATTCTTGAGAGTTGAGGCCTTCCGTCTTGTAACGGTTAACGTTAGTTCGTTAGTTATGGCGGGGAGCCGAGGGCATCGAAGCTGTGTAAGCGTTGACCGAGCGTGCCTTAACACTGTAAAAATCGCATCGAAATCGAAAACCTTGTTCTTGCGTCACAGTGGTGACATGACATTTCCGATCTAGTCTGTGAGGCGAACGCAAAGAACTAGAAGCATTTCTTTCGGCCGTCTCCACACTGTTAAGGGTAGGATGCGCGTAGTTGGCCGCGTGTCTGACCACCTCCACGGTATCGATCGTAGCGTTCGGTGTTTTGATCGCACGCGCATTTCAAGCACGGTCCCGAAAAGCTGACATTCCAAGGTTTCCAATCATGGGGCACGAAATAATAATAAAACATTTACGCTAGCAAAGGGGACAAAGTCCTGAGAGTGCGGTATCCCTGCAAAGCAGGCTAGTGAAAACACCAGGGGCTGCTCCCTCTGCTATAGCGCGCCCACAAAGGGGCTCAACCCACTTTTCAGCAGGGTGACATCTAGAGGAAAAGCTAAGTGCTAGGCAAAAAACTCTAGAAGATGGAGAAGCAGCCATGGCCGGGTGAGTGGAGGGGTGGCTGAATCTGGGCGGTGGGGAGAGAAGTCGGAGAATTAAGGGGGTTTTTGGAGACGTTGAGGAAGGGGGTCAGGGTGGGCGGGGAGAGGGTGGCGGGGGAGGAGGGGGGGGACGGCCCCTCCCCTTGGGGACACGGGACCATCTTTTATTGCAAATTTTTGAGAATTATTGCAGGAGGGTTTGAAGAAAGTCGTTTGATTGTTGCACAGCTTCTGTTTCTGTCATGGCTTCACTGCTCGAGATGTCAACTGTATGCGGGTCAGTGTTTAAGGTGGTGGTGGTGTTTAACAGAAACACGTCTCGCCTATTTTTGGTGTGTTGTCTACAAATTCTTGATAGTTTTTTAAGAAGAGGTTTAATCTTGCCACGGGGAACACCTATCGTGTTGAGGACAATACCAAAAAGAGGAGGGAGGTATCCCATGAGTGTGAGAACTTTGGGCCATTTAACGGTGTTTATGAAGGGCTTGGAATTTGCGTTGGTGATTGTCGTGTCGTGGTGACCACCATAATAAGGCTCAATATCTGTCAGGGCTAGATAAGCGAGCCCTCAGTATATTGATATAAAGCGCTGTGTTATGGGACGGTAACACACGCGTAAGTAATGAGCGGAGATGAGTGCAGGCTTCTGTGAGAAGATCTGCTGAAGCACAACGCTTCCTCACTTTTATACCTACGTCACCCATCATCTTAGATGGTACCGCCATTGGGTTGTGAACCCGAGACGTAGGTTGAACGACCAACATGGTAATAACGACTAGTTCGTTCATGCTGCACATGCGAGTTCCGCGCATGCTGAAAGCTAAAGATGGTTCTTGGTTTGTTTCCAAGATGTATCTTTGCTTTGCCATCTTCGAGTTCAATCATACGAACTCTCGATGACAGGGATGCCTGATGATATGACATAATCATCTGGCGACATGTACAGTCATCGTCGACCGTACTGACGACTGTCATAAATGTATGACGCGACTCGACCTGTACAGTCATGATCGACCATACTGTCGACTGTCATAATAATATATGACATGACATGACATGACATGTATGACATGTATGACAGGTATGACACGTATGACATGTATGACACATATGTCATCGGTCATAACCCTGACAGATCTCCCCTCTTAAGAGAGTTGTGACCTCACAACGGGCATACCTTTGTATATGTCTTTGATGTCTTTGTTGTTGTCGCTTCTTGCTGGTACCAGTCTTCTTACACCGATTTGAGGCGTCCCTCATGGTGTTTTTAGGTTATTGGGGGGAACTGAGTCCACTTTAGTCCCTCACCTTAGGCATTTAGCCATACAGTCCTTAGGATGCAGCCCACCTTTCCGGAAATCGTATCGTTGAGTGACGTTCCAAGGTTCAATGAAGAGCGTTTTCGCGATACAATCCTACGCTGGATTACTGATTGATCCACACGTTATCATGTATGTGCTAGACGATTCAAAGCATCCGAAGTCTACGTTACGGATTATTTGCGCTAGCCGTCGTCGCCTTTGCGCGATCGATGATCCCACGATTATAACGAATTATATTCGAACGATTCTCGGCCTGATATAGTGCACCCAACTCTTCCTCCCCTCCTCAAGCTACTTTGGAGGATCCTAGGCGGTGATGGGGAGCCCGATTTCGATAATAAACGAACAAAGGGGCTTGTTTTAATGCAAACGGAGCGGCCCTGCTTAACGGAATTGGACTTATAATCCTTAACCGGTCTGCTCAACTCCTCAATATTTTTGTCCAGTACGCACGCTTTGACGAACATCTATCGCGATGAGTGAGAATGAATTCGCCACGTACTAATGTGAAATTTATTTAGTCATGTTTGTCAAGCACAACTTAGGATCACAACTCCTTCTACCTCAGTCATTATCTCCGGTAGCTTCGGATGACTGGCCAAGAATCCGATGACAAACCACGGTTTTGGCAAAGGTAGCATTTAGCAGTTTTTTATTTATCCACAGATATGATATCTCGCATGTGTGCGTATCTGTGCAAGGGTATGATTTACACAAGGCTCACTACACCTTAGCAAGGAAGGATCAATTCCTGCTCCTGTCATATCAATTTGATGCAGGGTAAAAAATGTTAGGGATATAACCCTGCAGTTCTCGGGTTGCAGCCCATTGCACCGAAGGTGCATCGCAGTCTTTGGGATGCAGCCCTGCAGTTCTTGGGATGCAGCCCTGCAGTTCTTGGGATGCAGCCCTGATATATATATGTGACCGATGGACGAAAACCTCTTGGGTACTTGTTTCCATGGCCTGATTTTTATATGGTCGGCAATTTTTTGCAAAAAGTCATTGGCTATCAGCTTTTGACTCAGAAGCCATAATGTTATAGAAGCTGCGACCTATTGTAACCATATGCGGTAGTTATGTCTTCAGCATATGTAGACAATATGATTATGTGGAACTTATAATCCCACTTAAGTTGCATCATGATAAATTTATCCAGGTGTTAACAAGTGTTCAGGATTTGATAAGGGGTTGACGCCCCACAAGCCAAAGGTCACTGTCTCATAAGGCTCGCCTCAAGTGTGCGGCTTTGAGGATTAGCGTCCTGGCGAGGCACAGTCATGATGCTTCCTAGTCCAAAGAGCTGGAAATGAGAGTGCTCAAGATATCCAAAGACAGGAAGGCTTTTGGTTGGCCAGTGTTACTGTCAAGATGCTTAACTTTGATGGAATGGCATTCGGATACAAACTGTGCAACCATGCATGTGACTTATGCATTGGTGTATGACTTTGATGAATTGTCTCTTGTCATGAACCTGGAAGGAATGACTGGCAAATAGCTAGAGTGGCGGATTTACTCACTCGGCTTTGCTGTTCATGGAATTCGATGCCTGATGGCACGACTGGCAATCCTTTGCTCAGATACTTTCCTTAAGACATTGGCAACAACTTGTGTGCCAGCTTCTCTAGATTTGGGGAGAAACCATGGATCAACAATTCATCAATCAAAACACATGTATCAAGGTTGATTCATCGAATCCTTCAACTCTTGAATTTCGACAATCAGCATCCCAGGCTGTTGACGTCAAAGTGATGGTCGTAAGCTTACAATATAGCTTATTCACATTTGAAAAACCATCGTTCTCCAGTATCAGTGCCCTTCATATAATATGATAGAGCCGGAGAAATATGCATCTATGATTTCTTCATAATGAACTTTATGTGTCAATAAGTCAAATAAGACTTCATTTGATGTTTTAATCGGCATGATGTACCGTGTCATAAACTTCATGGCTGCTATACACAGATGCTGGAACTTTTGATAAGGTTTTTAATCTTCCAAGCAAAATCACAATGATGTAAATCAATTTGTGGCAGCTTTATGAAAAATGAATGAATCTATACTCTTCCTCCCCCTCGTAAAAAGAGATGTATCAAACCAATTAGATGGTGATGGAGGATGTTATTCAATCATTATGTTATGTGAAAAATGGTTTGATAGAGAATCAGACTAAGATTACTCATCGAATGCTTTAGAGGTAACAATGTCAATCTGAACATTGATTCTCTGTACGTTATATTGGCAATATGTCTGACGATTTTGAATGTGGCAAATGCCAGATGATGTCAATTGCAGTTGTTGGATTGCAGTCCACATACATTTGTCAATTCAGGGTCACTATAGTGTGCCCAACTTAGACAATGTTCTGGAAAATGATTGTCATGATGAACAAAGAAATCAGTGATGGAGAGTTACCGAAGTTAACTTTGGTATCGAAGCTAATGGAGAGTCAATCAAGAAGTGTCCGTAATGACAACAACTTACTACGAGTTGTATTTTCGTAGTTGATGGATGGCTGACATGTCATTTCATTATGAATAGAACATGGCATTGCCTAGTGATATTCAGCACATGATCACTTATCTCAATGGTGCCCATTTATTTTTGGGCAAACACTATTCAGAGACTTGTTATGATAAAGAAGTATGAATGATGAATGTGTCATTTCAATCCGATAGAATTGTGACTTGTTTTATGAGTATAAAATTTCTGTCACTTTCCAGAATGAGGATGAACTGTGCTTGGAGACCGTATGCAAATTGTGGGTTTTCCAACACTTCGTGGCCTAATGGATGAGGCAACAAATTTCTAAATATTCCAGAATGAGCTTTTAAAGAGTCTTTATTCCTCAATGAAGCATGCTTGTCTTATGTGCCAAAATGTTATGAAATTACAAATATGGTGTCAATCTATATGTGGATGGTTTATACCATTATATGCTATTCCACAAATAAGTAATGATGTCAGAGTGAAAACTTTGGACAATTGCAACTCAGTACAAATTTGAGTGCATTCAAGCCCACTTAAATGTTCAGAATCTGAGTCTAATGTACTTTTCTAGCTAGAGCTACCATTGACTATCCAACATCCACTGAGGACATTGTTTCTTACGTCTTTTGGCATCACGCTCAGCGTTTTTCTTATTCTGCAAGCGCCTCTTTGCTACTGCTACATCCGGAACGTTGTACCAGCTACGAAACTTGCTGGTAATTTCATCTTCTGAGCTTTCTTCATCCAAAAGCAAAACTGGCTTCAACATGTCTTGTTCTTTCATCGAGGACGAATCACACAGGGATGCAGCAGACCTGCAGCATGAGAAGAAAATAAACAGCAAGAAAGTCACTATGCAAAATCACCACTGAAGGAGATGACTTTCATCATAGGGTGTTATATTGATTGTTTCATATGACACATAGAAGATATGAATAATTCGAAGAGAATTTTGGGATAAACATCCTGGATTGGCTGTGCTTGATTGCTTTATGCCCAAGAATGACCGAAGAGATTGCTTGCCATTTTTCAGCCATATAGCATGGAGGCTGTTTAACAACGGTTGGGTCATAAGCTAAATAGCTATGTAGCTATGTCGGAGGCTGAATAGCCATGATTGCACAGACTCTGTCTTTTATGATGAATAGACCTCTGAGAAATGGTGTCTAAAAAATTCAATTGATAACAACTCAACCTTTTGGTATGATGTAGAGCTGATGATCTTTGTTGCACTTCAATTGTTTATTGTGCACTAATGAAATGCCTCGTGATATATAATCTCACAGAATAGGCATTGCTCAATGGCGATATGATCAGATATGTAATGATCAATGAAGACAAGATGGTTGGTATGGCTCATTCAGTAGGTATAATTACCTCAAAGAGATGCCAATACACGGATACATATCAAGACAAAAGGGCAATAGGCTTATTGAATAGCCTTCAAGGCAGCTAGCATTTATGCTGCATTGGTCAGCTCAGTGGCTTCGACCTTCTAGGTGTTGTACTCAGGCCGTGGCCTGCATATTGCATTGAGTAATCTTGACACCTTTAATGATCCAATCAGATGATATGTATGAAATATCAAGAATGGTTGCCCTTTTCAATGATCATTGGTGGCAGAGGCTATAGTGCTTGCACCGTGTCAATATACAATTCTAGTCTGGATACATGCTAGACCAGATGTATACAATGTCTAGGTCTTCAAAATCAAGCTCATATGAATGTCATGGCTGATGTATGTGTCAACTTTCATGGAGTTCTGCATGGTTTGACTGTATATAGTCAGGCTTACCAAAACAAAAACAATGATGCAACTTACTTGTTTTATTTATTTGTCTTTATTATTTATTTGGTTTTTAGTTGTATTTCCAGCTTATCATCTTCCCCCCTCAAGGAAGTGTATTGCTAGGCGGTTGTCAAGCGCCGTTCAAATACAACAGAGGTCCGACCTCTATGTGATGACGTGGAAGCTTTCTATGAAGCTGGATAGCAGTTCTCGGGTTGCAGCCCATTGCACCAAAGGTGCATCGCAGTCTTTGGGATGCAGCCCGAATTCACGTCATCAGCGTGGGTCATATAGTGCCCATGCATGTGCTGTATAAAATACAACACTACCCTCCAGCAGCGAAGTGGTTTGCTATTACCATCATCGTATGCTGTGGAATGTCAATATATGATCAGAGAGCATGGATATATATATATATATGTACCATGTTTGTCAATATCGGAGAGACTATGTCTTCTTTAAAATCCTCATGACTATATGTATAATGGTGCTATACTGATGTCAACACCTTTACTCTGAGTGATTTATTGATTTCAGATGTGATGTCGTGGCATAAAATATGTCCACGTCATTGGCACGAGTCATGTTGTGTCCATGCATACACGATCTTAGCGCAGGTCACAATACAGTGCCCGAGCATACGCGATTTTAGCGTAGGTCACATTGTGCCTCTGTTTATTACATCTGAGAATATCTGTTACTCATCTTTGTGAGTCTAGACAGCATTGTGCTGATTGCAATGCTTTCTCTGGTGACTTATATATCACTGATTATACCAATCAGTCCAGTGCAATATTTTGTCACCGGAATGTACAGGGATTGTGAATGATTGCAATCCAGCCGGAGGAATAATCTCAACAGCTTGTTCTGTACTAATGAATTCATCGGAGTTATACTTATTTCGACGATTCAAAAACCCATGTCATTGTAATGACGACATCTCATGTGAATATATAGGGTTTTTATCAGAATGATTTTATGTGATGTCAACATATTATGAACAATTCACTTGCATCTCAGGACAAAGGAGTTACGCTTGGAAGGTCTTACATGGTGGTCACCAACAGTTATAAGCTGTTATTCAGGTGCCAAATTCTGCCTTCAGCACTGGGACTATATCAACCAGTCTTACAGCGATGCACTTGTCCTTCCCACTCTTATATACAGCTATAGTGCCAAAGTATATCAGGTGGGATATATATATATATACATTATATAACTATCATCTTCTGATCCAGGAAATGCAATTAAGCATGGTATCAGGTTATATGTTATGTATATATTCAGCATTCCAAACTTACTCGAGAATGTAAATGCTGAGCAAAAGTCAACTTATAGTCATTGGAATATAGTTTCCCATCTGAGTTTACACTTTATTAGTGATGGTGGATTTAACGTTGTACAGATTTCAACGTTATTTGTGGATGCAGTGATTTTATCAAAAGCAATCCATCAGAAATCACCAGATCGGAATATGAAACGGATATGTGTGAATCCTATCCACCTTCTTCCCCCTTGAGGAAGTGTGAACACATAGGCAGTCAGTTATTTATATACCTTATAGCTTATAGCTTGCAGTCCTTATAGGAAGCAGCTTATACAGTTTTAGGGTTGCAGCCCTACAGTCCTTGGGTTGTAGCCCTGCAGTTTTAGGGTTGTTGCCCTACAGTTTTAGGGTTGTTGCCCATAGTATTATCATGTCTATGATGATTTAGCATGATATGATAATGCCAAAAAACGAAGTTTTTCGAAATAAAACTGGCATTTTAGAGCATATATAGTTACAGTGGCCCTGTTACTCATTACAGTGTTTAGGGTGTTACTTGATATCAGTAACCCTAATATAGGTAAAAAATAAGCAGTATGACGTTTTTGCAAAGATTTTTAAGCAAAACTGCATTTAATACCTACATAAACGTAAAGTGTTTTTTAGGAGGTACGTTACACCTCTGTTACACACATTTAATTTTAGGGTTGTTACAGGGCGTTACACATGCTGCATAAATCAGGGATTGATATTTGATATATAAACATTCATTTTATCAAAAAAAATCAATCCGAAATTTTCAAAATGTGTTTTACGTACAGCATTTTGAGCGATTTATTGCCATAGCAATAGCGTTACCCATATATATTCAACACCTAATATTTTAGGGTGTCACACTGATATGACATGTGTCATTATGATTTTCTGATACCTTAATAGGTATAAAATCATAATCTTACATAAAATGGGCACACATTTTTCATTTTGAAATTAAACGTGGAGCTTTTTCACCCATTTTATAGCTTTTTTCAGCTGTCTGAAATATTGCTGTGGTGACATATTTCAGTGTAAATGTGAAATGTAAGTACAGAATCATTACAAGGAACTTCACTTTTGCATATGACATTTTTTCATAGCAAATAAGTGAGTTGTGCTGTATATCAACATTTACAGTTGACAGCATTCTGGGTTTTACTGATTTAAACCCATGCACAGCAAATGTACTATGTATATATTAATCAACTTAAGTGGAAACAGCCACTTTAGCGATATTTCTCAACCTATGATTTGTTTGAGCATAGGTCTGTGCTCTTAAGATTTATCAAAGTGATATATCTCATTTGGAACAAATCTGGACTTTGCTGGATACAATCACAGCAACTTCACACAACACATTTATGTGTGTGTGAATGTCCTTTACACTATTGTCAGAAATCATGTGAAAACTGATCTGTATGTTACATGCAAATTGAGCTGATCAATTCTGAATCAACTATTATAATGCAATGTACTTGTTGTAGTTGCTCCAGCTGATATGTGAGACGAATGGACAATGCTCAGCAGTGACCAGCTGCTTATTTGAGCATTGTATAATGCCTTCGGGTCTGGAGATATTCTCCATCCAGCCCTTCAGCATGTAGTTTTATCCTGTTTACCTTAGCTATCGCCATCACTGACATCCAACACGCACATGTGTTTGTCGGATGGTATCTATATTATCATGCACATAGTTGACATTATAGTTGATCATTTCACTTACTGAGTCAGTGAATGTCATTATACATAGTAATGTCAGTGGTGTGTGCATTGTGTAGGTACTTGCTGATTTAGTACTTGTAAGTGTGTGTGTGAATTATTTACTATACACACTTGTATGTAGGTGACTTCTGGTATTACAATACACCAAGATGATTTATCATGCAGGATGATCTGTATACCATGTACTGAATAAATCTAGCATGATATATATATCAGCTTAGGGGTTATTGTAATCCTGTATACTCTCATTTACAATAATGAGTTGCTTGATTTATTTCACATGTAGTTCCGGTGAGCATTCCATTCAGTGATCCACCATAGAACGAACATGCTCATCCCAAATCCTTCGTCAGAGCATGTCGAGCTAATTATGGTGTTAAGATCACCTTCAGGCACCTTACACTTACATGAGTTCCAATATAGCTTACATGCACTGCAGTATGCTTTGTGCATTGTATAATGTATTGTGATGTGATGCTATGTGTCCCAGTTGTTAACGTGATCAAACTGGTATGTACATTACAGCTGGTATCGTGATCAAGCTGTATGAATAATGCATGCACTATCACAGTGATGCTCAGTATAATAATGTACAGGTGGTGAAATGCACATCTGCTGCATGCACTCAGTATATACTCATGATAGTGTATACTGCAAGTATGTGTGTGTGTGTGTTGCTGCAGGTATTATTATCTCCACACACTCGACTTTTTGCACACACTATGATGTTGCTGCAGAGTATTCAATGATCTGTCATGTTGAGCGTGTGTGTGTGTGTGTAAGCTATTCACACAGCATTTATGCAGTTCACACTCATGATTGTAGGTTGATATAATCTGACAGTGAATAGAGTATAGTATCTCAGCAAACATTAGAGTATTATATGGCATGCTGCAGTATATTGTCATCATGCGTCCGTTCAGGATAATCCCGGATATTGTAACATGCTGAATTTATGTACACCATCATCGCGCGTCATCTGTTATGATGCGTTTAGCCCGGTGTATACATATACTGTCAAGCAAAATAATCATGCGCACGTCGACAAGTGATTTTTGCGACCATTTGAAATGATGATTTTTCGATGACGAGATCAGTATACGCATCAAAAACTGCAAACTGCGATTTATTGCGACTTTGATGAATCGCTGATGTGCGCGCTGTGAATAGTGATGATATCTCGTCGCAGAGATGTACGGCATGTGATACGAATGCCATTTTGTATACGAAACATACACTGATGACGAATTGTGCATATGCGCGTCAGTTTGTCGAATCTCGAACAATTTTACGAATGATGTCAGCGCATATGTGCGATCGGCATGCTGTATGCACACCTTCTCGCGCTGTTATCTCTGACGGCGTGTATGTGAACAAATGCGATTGCGACGATGTCTCCTCGCGCACTGATTTCGCTGTTTATTCCGCAGCGGTCGATATTATGCGAGATATGTTGATATATGTGCGACTGCAACGCTGTTTGAAATATGCGATCCGCAACCTGCGCACACAAAATTCGATATCTCTACTACTGCACTCACACTTTATGCGTCCTCAGTTCGTCGCCTTGACGAGTCGGAGAATACCATTATGTCAGGGCTAGATAAGCGAGCCCTCAGTATATTGATATAAAGCGCTGTGTTATGGGACGGTAACACACGCGTAAGTAATGAGCGGAGATGAGTGCAGGCTTCTGTGAGAAGATCTGCTGAAGCACAACGCTTCCTCACTTTTATACCTACGTCACCCATCATCTTAGATGGTACCGCCATTGGGTTGTGAACCCGAGACGTAGGTTGAACGACCAGCATGGTAATAACGACTAGTTCGTTCATGCTGCACATGCGAGTTCCGCGCATGCTGGAAGCTAAAGATGGTTCTTGGTTTGTTTCCAAGATGTATCTTTGCTTTGCCATCTTCGAGTTCAATCATACGAACTCTCGATGACAGGGATGCCTGATGATATGACATAATCATCTGGCGACATGTACAGTCATCGTCGACCGTACTGACGACTGTCATAAATGTATGACGCGACTCGACCTGTACAGTCATGATCGACCATACTGTCGACTGTCATAATAATATATGACATGACATGACATGACATGACATGGTATGACATGTATGACAGGTATGACATGTATGACACATATGTCATCGGTCATAACCCTGACAATATCACTCTGATGATAAGGAGGGTCTTGAGTGGGCCATGGGCAAAGCGAAGAAGGAAGTACTTTGACGCTTTCGTTCAGAACTTCATCCCAAATATCAGAGCTGACTCCTGTGTATTCTAGCCTCTTCTTCGTGACTCTGGACTTAGGAAGGACGTTGAGGAACCATCTGGCAATCTTTTTCTCTGTAGGCCTCCAGTCAAAGACTGGTTGAGTATCACTGGGT
This sequence comes from Cymbomonas tetramitiformis, assembly GCA_001247695.2. Classification (NCBI taxonomy): domain Eukaryota; kingdom Viridiplantae; phylum Chlorophyta; class Pyramimonadophyceae; order Pyramimonadales; family Pyramimonadaceae; genus Cymbomonas; species Cymbomonas tetramitiformis. Next base: position 67,211 of record LGRX02004539.1, on the reverse strand, counting down.
GCACTGTCTATAGCTATGATAACAACATCCGAAAAGTCATCCTTATAGCATCCACCACCTAGGAGAACGTAGGGGTCATCACCCGTCCAATAGCCATGTGGGATAAATGGTCTTCAATCTGAACAACTGATTCCTCCTCGAATTCCTGCGCAACTTGCCATCCGAACAGGAAAGCGACGTGGATAATCTGCGCACGTCCCTCTACCCAAGCGATACCATCCTCCAACGTAGCTAGCGCCCTCTTCAACGCTGAGAGCTGCTCGTCGCTAAACGCCTCTGGCTCTGACATTAAACAATCCAACTGTGTCTTAGCTTCGAACAAAAACGAATCTACCTTGTCTATACTCTCGAATTGACGTTTGCACGATAAATCTTCAACTTTTGAACCACCTGCCTTCGAGTGAACGTAACCGCCCGATAACCAAGAAACAGGGCGTTGTAGCCCTCTTCTAGTGGGCTCTACCGCCCTCGCCGATTGTAAAACTGCGTCCCCCGCATCTTGCGTTGCCCTACTGCGCTGCTCACAAATCAAAGCCGCAAGAAAGGACTGGACTGCTCTGTCGCTTTCGGACAAATTCGGAATCAAATCGGAAAGCTTCTCTTTGTAAACTGCATACTCATCGGACGCTTTCACGAGCGCGATCTTTTCCACTAATTGAGCGTCGGAAAACTCATCCATACTTACAGAACTGAACAATCGCTTCAGAATAGTAATAAAATTCCGAAATAAAAACACACGCAAAAAACACCCTTCTTCGAAACAAATCAAACTGCGGAGCCGAACTCAAACAGAGTTCGAAACCTTATACCACGTAGTGGTACCTTCTCTCCGGATTGTCACATAACCTGAGTTATGTGACACAGCACCTCTCGCTTCGCTCGCTGCACTGTGACACATAACATCCAGATTTTTAATTTTCTGTGGTAGTTCGGAGGAGGTTACGAGCTGCTTTCCATTGCTTTCTGTCGAGAATCGCGCGATCGGCCGCGCAACGGCCGAAGCTCGCAACCTCTGGCTTGCGAGAGTAGGGCATACCCTACCATATCTGGAGGAATCGATCAGGAAGAACGGTTGAATTTTGGTGTTACAGTCCTATACCCCCTAATATAAATGCACCCGAAACCCCCCAAAACCTTCAACGAGTGCTATATTCCGAAGAGTGTGCCACACTAATTAGGTCATTGGGCATACTCTAGAAATTTTTTGTCAAAAAAGCTAGGGCCAATTTTTTTAATAAATCGGGTTTTTTGCAGATACCAAAAAACAGGGGTTTGTGCTGGATTCAGTGCACCGTAGGTCATAACTTGCATGACTCCGTTCGACTGTACCAGTACTCGTGCAGTACTTGGTGACAGATACCTAGGTCACAGATGCATTATATATTCGTTTATCTTTATAATCAGTTGACACTTGTATGAGAAACTATTCAGTGACACCCGATATATTGACGTTACAATATATCTCACAGGTTATGGGGTATCAACCCGCTTTTATCACTGCTGACTTTGCCATGGTTGGCTAAACTTTTCCGCTTGGCGGGGCGTTGGGGCCTCGCGAGGTGTTGAATTGGCAATTCTAGGGCGTGCGGCTTGCGCAACGGTGCGGTGAGGTTTTGGATTGGAACTTTCGGCTTATCCCACGAGTGTCTGCGTTGGAATTTGTTTTTGACTGGGCTTGATCACCCTTGTCGACATCTCCTTGGCCGCCGCATCTTCGACTTCGTTGGTTTCGTTCGACCCCTTTCGACCTCCCACTCCGTAACTGCATTGCCGGCGCTCGCCACCCCACAATTTGCACCTCGCCTTTTCCCCAACGCCTCTCTTGTAGGAATTTATTCTGATGACTTCATCTTCAGTTGGTACACCGGCCGTGGGCGCTAGGATGCGCCTAGATTCTATTTTTGCTAGAAACGTGGGTGCTCGCTATAGGAGCACTCCGCAGTCAGCGCAAGTTGCCCTTGCTGCTGCTGACAAAACACGTGGCAACGCCGTTTTACAGTCGTCTTGGGACATTGACGTTGTGAAACGTGTTGCGAAGGACACCTTAGGTACCAAGGCGTCTTCATTTTCCGGAAGTGAACCGCATCGTCAACTCCTTTGGGACTCTCTGGTGACTGCATTGGAGGCTTCATTTGTCAACAAGGACACCGCCAACGAGGACATCTTTGACCTCGTGGACGTCACCAAGGAGGTTCACCCGATCTTCAACGACATCTTACTTCGTGCATTGGTGTCTTTGACGACTCCCCACTCTTCAGCTCGAAGGTGGGTTGATGCTTCGGCTCGGATTTCTCCGCGCGACGGTAAGCGCGCGCTCCTGGAGATTACCAAGCGGCTACTGCCGCCTGGGCATCGGCCGCTCCGCCATCACGAGGAGCTTTTGGGCATTTCTTTTGGATCCTCTGCCGATCCAGAGCCCTTAGTGGCCCAATTTGATGCATGTCTAAAGGCGATTGCGGCTAGCGGAGCCGGCTCTCTGGACGACGAGGCAGTGCCGACAACGGAGCCGGAGCCAACCCGTCTCCGGGTGGCGGGTTCCGTTTTTCGTCGGGATCCGGCTCCGTTGGATGCGCAAAAATTAGGATCCGGCCTTTCCCGTCTCGACCGGATTCTCGAAATTACAGGATTCGGCTCCGATGGATACTAAAAAATCAGGCTTCGGCCTTACCCGTCTCGACCGGATTCTCGAAATTACAGGATTCGGCTCCGATGGATCTTTAAAATTCAGGATCCGCCATATCCCGTCCCGTCCGAATCTTGAAAAACTCAGGCTCTGGCTCCGATGGATACTAAACTTCCAGGATCCGATGGTTCCCGTCTCGAGCGGAGCCTTCCGGTAAGGCAGCCTCCGAATCCGTAAACCCGACGGTTTCGGAGCCACGAGCACCCCACGTATGTCGCAAAATCGTTCTTGACTTCCCAAGAGTGAAAAAGCATGAACGAACCAACGAATCAGGCGTGCACGCACCTCGGCATTCCCACGTGCGGACCATTCATTTGTTTGTTGATTTAGATATACTCACGACCTCACCAGATATTTATCCAATATATATGCTTCTAGCTTTATAGAACCTTACAATATTATCCATTCACCGTGACTTCCACTCCACATAAACTGAAAAGTCCCTCTGGAAGGAAGTCACTCTGTAAATCAAAATGGGACCTGTTCCCAAGAAAGCCCCTGTGCAGCAAGCTCTTGTATGCGAGGTCGTAAAAAAATACCCAGGTCAACAGCAAGTCGATTTGAATGTGAAGATCAACGTCCCTGGACATTGGTTCAATGCCATGTCTGCCGCGGACAAGGCCCGAGAATTCCCATCGACGGCTGTCGAGTATCAAAAGTGTCGCCAGTTTGGAAATGGTCGCACCTCCTCGAAGACCGAGGCCATACGCTTTCAGGTTCGCACTTTCATGCCGTTATCCCAGATCTGTGAATCACACTTCGTTAGTCCGTCTCCCTCACAAAACCTTAAACCCTGAGCGTTGCCCTGCCTGCCTTCGCTATTCCTGAAATTCGCAACTGGGTGTTCTGGCAACGTAGGTCGAGGAGGACGTTTTGAATGATCCTAACCATGCAGGATATTGGATCCGACTTGATCAATGGAACCGCTTCCGACATGACACCTTTAAGAGTAATAGAGAGGCGGAACTGTGCTACATCCCGTCAGATACCGTCATTAGCCAAGCTGTCGTTAACCTTGCAGACTCTGAGGCCAACGCGATCCCCAACAAGGCACCGGTTTATGTGTATTTCGAGCATGTCGGTGAGGGAGAGCACATTTGTAAACGTGGAAAGAAAAAGGGGATGGTTGCGAAATGCCAGCTGTGGAGATGCATCCTTTGCAGTGGTAACAGCAACGACAACGTTCATAAGGTGTTCGAAGGATCTACTGGGGGATTGTTCAAGCATCTGGAGCGCTACCATACAACCGAGCACACGAAAGCCAAGCAGGCTTCCAGCCATACTAAAATCAGATTGGCTGCTGACGGATCGCTTGCTGAGCTGTACCACTTCAAGGAGGTACGCACGCGAGCCCTCTTTGAACGAAGTCTTCACTTCTACGTAGTTGTTGGAAGCTATAATATCTTTTGATCTCGCTTTTTGAGACCGCCCGTTTTGAAACGCATTTGTGACTGTGTATTTCAGGCTCTTCCCAAGCATATCTTCTATGTGTTGTTCGTCATCCTCGACCTCAAGCACTTTCATTTAAGTCGCAGTGAACCGTTTCGAGCGTATAGTGGAGCCCTCGACCCCCGCTACATTCCTTGCTGTCGTGCGACAGCAATGAAGATCGTCGCCGTCATGAAGAGCCTGATGTTTGCCTTGTTAGTAAAGGCCATCGTGGAGGCGAAGAAACGTATGGGCGAACCCTTTGCTGGGCTACAGAATGACATGTGGTCGCCCAAGGACAACAAAACCTCCTTCATGTGTTCCCGCCTATCTTTCATCGCTGCCGTGGATGGCGACACCAGCACCAAATTGTCGAAGGCTGACGTTGCCCCAGTGATTGGCTTCGAGGAGTTCCCCGAAAATAGGCACACCGGACCGGCCATTGCGCGATACATGGGCCCGCTTTTGGAGAAGTTGGATATGACCATGGCCGACAGCATCACTTTGCCAACTGTGGATGGAGCAAGTAACAACAAGAGCGCCTTCAAAATATTAAAGAAGCGATTCAAGGTGCGTGCTTGAGGCTTCTACTTGCCATATGTCTGTGTTCCGCCTTGTCGCTGTCAACGAACGCACCTCCCGCCTTGCTAGGTGGTCAGAGCTCAGCTCTCGATGCTTGGTGCCTGTGGCACATGCTCGAGGCTCTTGCTTATTTCACACTGGCAGGCTCTTTCCGGTCAGACTGCCGCTTTCGGTGAATCTTGCTTTGTATGCCGGCGTGGATACAGGGGTGCGGACCGCACAACTTGCAGCGATCTATCGAGCATGGATTCGGCCGCGCTGGCAAGCGAAAGAATCCCTCTCTCCTTTCCCACATCAAGTTGAACTCCAAGCAGAGCCGTAGTTTTAACAGCTCCGTGCTATCATCTCAACGTTTAATAAACGCCCAGCTTGCACGTGGTATCCACAAGAGCAAGTGTAAGAGAGTGTATCGGGCCCACAACATTCGTTGGGGGGGTATCTACAGGATGCTCCGACAAAACCGTGGTTTGGAGGCAGATATTAAGGCCGCTCTCACCGGCTCGGTATCTGGGATATGTGTTGAGCGGCCTGCGCATATACCGACTCAATGTGCTGACACGACTTCTGTTAATGCTGTGGCACTTTCCGTGGCAGACACACCGCGCATGCAAGCTTCCTCCGAGGCAAACCGTGATGATGATGAGAGTGAGGGAGACGATTTTGACGGTGACTCCGACAACGGCTCTGATGCTGACCAGGTATATCTACCTTCAACATTTGTGCATTCCGCCTTCCATGTTATGAAGTTGGAATAAGTTCTTGGGGAGTCTAGTTACTACGGCGGCGGGTGTGTACCGTACTTCGTGTGTCCGTTATTGTGAGATTATTATGATATGCAGGTGATAGTGTTGTGTCGATATTGGTGTCAGGTTGAAGCGAACATCGTGCAAGGCAAGGAATATCCCCTTCAACATCGGTGTCTGCTACAATCGGCCTGGAAGAAGAACACCGAACTGGAAAGTGTTCTGACCACCGCCTATGAGGTGTCCCAGGCCATGCAAGGACATGTTGGCGTCGGGTTGGACAAGGAGTACATCTTGGCGACGACGTTGCATGCTGACTTGACCTCCAACGTCGTTCCCGTTGTCAGTGGTTCAGGGGTGGGGGAAACGTGGGAAGATGTCCACGCTCAATCTCTCACTCCTGACGTGCAGCAATTTCGAGAAGTAGCCGCTAAGGAGGTGGCCGAACGCCTGATGCCGTTGGGGAATGACACCCTTCTTTCTTTGAAGATGAATCCCAGCATCGATACTTCTGTCACTGGAATATTTGAGCACAAGAGTGCCATGATTGAGCTGATGGACGCCGAGTACAACCGCCGGCTTCGGCATCGTGCAACCTACCTGAGCTCAAAACCTGCAGTGAGCTCATCTGGTGTGAATGCGTCGTTTCCAACGGCGGGTGGTACCAATCTACAGCAAAGTACTACCGCAGGTGCGTCTGCCGGTGCGTCTGCCGGTGCGTTTGCAACCGCGGAAACACCAACTAAACGGCGGAAGACTTTGGCTGAGCGCGGAGTTGTAGCGCGCGGTGGTGCCCACGTAGGTGACCAAGTGAATACTCAGTTAGACTCAAATAACCTGGAGGTCCTGCTGAACGAGCGTATTCGGTTTGAGAAGGATATCTTTGTGACCTTGTGCCAGTCCGCAGTGAAAAACGAGAGGTACTTTGACCAGGTCACGAGAGAGTTTGACCAGTTGGCTTTCTATTGTGAGCATGAGAAACAACTCCCTATCCATGCTGCGGTGTATTTTGCGGATTGTGCGTCAAAGAAGGCAGCCTCAGCTAATGTGGAGCAGGTGTTTAGTGGAGCAGGTTCGCTGCTTGCTGACTACCATGCAGGATCCATGGGCTCAGAGCTTCTTGAAGCTTACATGTTTATTCGTTGTAACTGGCAATATGAGTTCCTTAGGCCTGCTGTGGAGGACATAGTTGCAGCATACAACCTGAACAATGGAGGAGAAGATAGCGAGGATGATGAGGGTAGTGATAGTGATTAGACTCTGAATGAAATTGTGTCTGTGTAACTAGCTAGGAACTAGCTTTGATGTGAGTAAACCTTGCTACCTGAAATTATATGCAATCACAAGTGATGAATGTATTTCAGTGCACATTTCGGAGCTTAATCCGGGGATTCAGTGATTACCAGGCTCCGAAACTCCGAACCCGAGGGAGTCTTGAAATTCAGCCTCCGGCTCCGTTGGGTTTAATCAATTTAGGTTTCGTCGTTGCCCGTCCCGTTCGGATTATGTAAAGTTTAGACTCTGGCTCCGTCGGATCTTAAAAAACCGGGCTCCGCACTTCTCCGTCCCGGTCGGATTCCATAAGTCCTAGCCTCCGGATCCGTTGGATTATAAAAATATAGGATCCGATCGAAACCGTCCCGGGTGGATTCTGAAACACCCTGACTCCGGCTCCGTTGGATCCTTAAAAATCAGACTCCGATGATATCGGTGAGGCTCCGTTGTCGGCACTGCGACGAGGCCGCCAAGAGACAGCTTCTGGCGGCACTGGATGCCGAGTTTTACAAGGAGGTAATTACCCCGCTTCGCCTGGACACTGAGTTGGCGAAAATGGGCATCGAGGAGATCTGCACGCACGTTCTCGAGGTTTGGTGGTGTGCGAACCCCAATGGCCCTCCCAACCGCCCCAAGGCGAACGCGCCTACCCCGACGCACACGCCTCTCGGATTGGCTTACGCAGGTGGGGAGCCACGTGACATCTCGGACTTCCTCGAGGAGTTTGCTCGTATGAATCGTTGGTGAGGCTTCTACCCTTCTTGCCTCCCTTCGTCATGACGAGCGCGAGATTGCACGCGACACACCGCCGCCACGGGATGATTTTCTTCGTCGGCATGGAGGCGGTGGTGTCAAATTTCCACCATCGAAGTGGCGCGACGAGCGGAACCGTCGGACCGACGGTAAGTTTCATGGCCGTGACCGTCGGGTGGGGTGGAAGCATCGCTTCGCGGCCTCCCCACTCCCAAAGGGCGGGAATTGGTCTCAATCGCGTCCGACGCAGGGTGCTAGGTGCATTTCTTTTCACTCTGCATCTTTGGCCTTCGTACAGGAGTGCCCCCTCTGCCCTGGACACTTTCACGACACGGCACGTTGCCCGGAGGTGTGTGGTTCGTGTGATGTGGAGCTTCGTAATGCCGCCATGGACTTGGACGAGGTGGTTTCAGCCTTCCAAACCGCCTTCGACGACGAGAACGACAAGGAGTTTGCTCACCTGTGCCACCAGCACGACCAGCCGCTGGTGCGTGACGACCCAGAGCCCTTCACCTACCCGGTAGAGCACGATGTAGGATTGCGTGCTCACTACGCGGGCTTGGGCCGTAGTGCCTCGGACACCGGCATGGAGAATGTCCTATCCGACGCACGAGGTGTCCTGGACTCCCTGCGGTCTGCGGCTGCGGCTGCACAGGTCGGTGGTGCTGCCACTGCCAGTGTGCAGCCACCTCTACACCTTGGCACTTTGTCTGTGCCGCAGGTGGTGTGCGATGCGCCACCACCTGCCAATCACGGGATCGACACTAGGCTTTACCCAGTTTTGGCATCGGACCCGGCTTCTATCGAGTCTCCTTTCGAGGAACCTCTCCGTGTCACTTTCATGGACCAGGTATTGCCGGCATGCTCTGACCACTCCCTTAATTTGTGCTCGATTGACTCTGTTCAAGAGTCACATTACCCGGGAGAGCTTTCCGTGATCGACGATGACGACGACTCCGACGGCTTTTCTTCCTCCAGAGACGAGATTCCCTCGGACCCACCGGCTACACGCGTACACGGTCACGTGTCGGTGTGGCAACATTGCCGAGGGTCTTCTCTTTTGCATCCCTGGCTCTGCCCGCACTCATGTGCCTTGCATGTGTATCAGCGGTTCAGGGTTCGGTGGTGCTCGATCGAGCCGCTGACTTCACCGCAGCAGTACATCCCACTGGGGTGACCGCCAACAGTCTGTCTGCCTTGCCGTACGCTTTTCCTTTCGGCATTCCTTTTCCTTTTGTGGTTTTGGCAGACTTGGAATCAGATTTTCAATTTTCTGGATTCCTGAATTTGTTCTACGAGTCTCGTTCTGGTTCTGGCTTCTGTCTTGGCTTCTGGATTCTGGTTCTGGTTTCTGGTTCTGGACTCTGGTCTCTGGACTCTGGTCTCTGGACTCTGGTTCTGGATTATGGTCTCTGGACTCTGGTTCTGGTTGAACATCTTTGACTCAGACAACATCTTCAACACTGGTGAACTCTGCTGCTTTGTGGACAACTTTGAAAGTGGCTGAGTAGCTGTAAGATTGTGACGATGGTGAGCGAAAGCAAGAAATGAAGGCTGTGTAAGAGGTATTGAGCTTTATTTATACCTTAGTCGGAGTCGGAGGACACAACTCTGGGATTTCGGTATCATCGGTATCCTGCCAGAACTCGCAACTCGCGCGGTCGACACATATGTATCGATGTGGGTAAGTCACTCGCATAACAAGTGAATCTGACCGTCCGCAATCGTCGCAACAGGGCCGGTCGTATACACGATCATAGACGAATTCGTTACCATCAGCGTCATAGTCAAGGAGGTTGCGAAATCAACCGTTGCACCAGGCCCAATGGTGATCATATAACCATCGTCGGCGGAGTTCGTTTATACTGTGATAAAAATTCATACCGGAAATCCAACTAGTCCGATTAAAGTAGGACGCCTCATTGACTCTTAAGCCGCCGATGTCGTCGTTCACAATTCTCCGAGGATGAAAAAAAAACCGCGCAAGTGTCACAGGAAACACAATAATTTCTGAGGTAAATGTGCCAGGGATATCGGGGCATGTAATGCGTACTCATGTTTCAAGGGCCCACAGAAATCGTTCTTCTACCCATGCGTGCAAAAAGCATTCCTCGCGGGAACGGCGTCTTTCCCGGATGGCGGGAAGCACAAAACGGAAAAGGACAATGTAGTAGTCTGGCATCTGGGTGTGTCGCTCACTGATAGGAGGTGGGGTCTATCGTGAGCGAAAGCGAGAAATGAATGCTGATGAAGAGATAGGCAGGCTTTATAATGCGTGACATTTTACATACCAAGCATGTGTATAGGCATAGCATGAGTCATACAATGAGTGCAAGGAAATCAAACGTGGTAATGCCACGATAGTTCAACATTAGATATTCACAATATATACTATTGTTTGACAACTCCTATATACAAGTTCATCGGACTGATCGAGTTATTCACACATCTGGTCGTCATCATCGGACAAGGACGACAAAGAGGCTTCCTCGTCCGAACTCTCGCCCTCTTCAGCCTCCGCGTTCTCTTTATCCTCTTTATCCTCTAATGGCATGATTGCGTCGCGCAGTAAGAGTTTGGGTGTTCTATGCTGGGGTGGCTCAAAGCTCTTTGACATGTCGCTGGTGATGACTCGTTTTGTTCGGGGGTGCTCTCTAAGAGCTTCTAAGACTACTTACACAATGCAGGGAACCTAGTTCAATCCTACAAAGAGATATATATTGCTGTAAGCATGATACATATATGTGAATCGGATCTTTCTTAAATGTCGGAGTTACAACAGCCAGGTGTGGCTGTTCACAGTAACAAATTCAAAACTGTTTCATTCAGCCTGCTCGGCTGCTTTATGCCATGGTTTCCGATCTCGAACTTTCGAACATAACTCGATGTCGACTCCTGTCAGGTCCCATCATACTTCATGAGAACTCGATCTGTCACATCATAGAATCTGCCGACTAGCCCAGTTATATCATCACTATATTCCGAGCCACTCCATATCACTCTGAATAATTATAACTGTGCTGACTTGGCAATATTGGAGGCCTACCAGCTTTCCCTCCAATTTCTCTGACTGCTGGTTTTCCCACCAAAACTCACTTTCGGGTCAGGCATTTCTGTCAGTCATTTCTGTCAGACCCTCTTGTCATCTGGTCACATAAATGCCTGTCACTGGTGACTGTCATAGTACCCGTCACTCGTAGCTCTGACGCGCCGTCATTCTGTCTCGTGACTTACCCTAGCACAACTCTCCCCCCCTTTTAGGCGCGCGCTTACGTCCTCGCTAGCGTTAGTGTTCGCCTGTATTTACATTGTCTGGGGATCAACAAACATGCACAGTGATGCTGGCTTCTAAGCCTCGGGTTCTCGGGTCCCGTGCCCCTCAGTCCTTGGGTCTGAGTCCCCCTGGCTTCTAAGCCTCGGGTTCTTGGGTCCCGTGCCCCTCAGTCCTTGGGTCTGAGTCCCCTTCCGCGCTGGAGGTTTCCCGAGGTTCCGTCCCCGAATTACGCTGCCAACGCTTAAACGGTTCTGTCGCCCTGGTACTCCTCTCGCTTTGCGGGTCTTGCGCTGCTTTGCGCCCTGAGGGTTTTAGACCCCAGTATCTTGTTCCTGCATCGAGATCTCGTCCGTCTGCGCTGTCAGGGTGGCGATGAGGTCCATGATAGCTGCTGCACTTTCCTCGCTCATGCGCTTGCCCAACTTCAGTCCACAGAACAGATGGTGCAACAAGGTGCGGGGAATCGCGTATACTGCTTGCGCTGACCCCATGCCTCGTGTTCTGGACGCTGAAACTCCTTCTTGCGATGTGTTCTCGTGCTTTCCCAGCACAGCTCTCGCGGGACATGGCGTTGCTTGAGTACACTGCAGCAGGGGTACGGGTAGCACGGCGTTCGTCCAGATATGTGTAGGTTTCATGTAAGGTGTTCCATACCTACAGTAGGAGACGGGGTGAGGATCGGGTAACCCCTTCATCACAGATCGCGTGTGCAGCCCTCGCAGAGCATCCCCAGCTGGGTTCTCAATGAAGTAGTATGCTGGATCGTAGTACTCGATGATCTGCCGGGTACGTTTCACTCGTCGATCAGCCAGTTCCAGATCTGGTACTCCTATAGTCTTGGCCTTGCTGTACTCCTTACATGGTGGGCTCGCCCAGATCACGTCGAAGTGGTGTCGGGGGTACAGCTTGTAGTTCCAGTGGAGAATGTCCTCGGTGCATGTTGCTTGCCACTTGGGAAGAATATCCACTGTCACCACTTCGCAGCCGTCGAACTGTCGTTGGAACTGTTGCTCTACAGACCCAGTCCCACAGAAGAGGACGAGGATCCTCACAGGATGTTGCACCGTTGTGAGATGCGGCTGATAGACCTGACTGGCACCCTTACTGTAAACCTTCGGAGTGGGGGCTCTCATTGCCATGAGCTGAGCCCTCTGCTCCTGCTGCTGGCCGTGCGTCTCCCTACGCCTCTTTTCTGGAGCCCTCCTCTGCTTCTCCTCATCGGCCTCAAAGGCTCTCAGAGGTTCCAGCCTGCCTCCCTTGCCCTCCAGGTCTTCTCGGGTCCGCCACTGGCTGTGACTGTGTGGTAATCCCTTCCACTTGGTCAACCACTCCTGTACTGACCCGCCAGTTTTCCCACCTAGCTTTCTGAAGCGTGTGCGAATGATGCGCTCCACCTCGCGCTCCTTCTGCCCTTCTACCATTACTGGCGGTGGTGCCATCTCCTCCCGTCTGCTAACAAAGTGATCTGCGCCTGACTGTACTGGGCTGAGCCTGTCTGCAGTGAAAGTGTCATGTACCTTCCAGTGCACGGGCAACTCCAGTCTGTATGCTGACGGGGCTCCTCGGTCCTGTACTGGCAGTTCTTGCTGTCGATCGCTGTACAAACACTCTACTACTCGCAGAGGTCCGTGCCGCAATTTGCGCAGCTTGGGTTTCAAGCCCCTGTCACCGGGCAACGTCAAGTGCTGTCCATCCACCCACACCTGATCATTCACCTTATACTGTTGGAGACGGTGCCGTGCATCGAACTGCTCTATCATACGCTGCTGAGCCAGTTGCAAACCTTCTCGTGCCGCCTGCAGCTGCTGCGCGAACTGCTTGGCCAACTGGTGAGCGGTACCCTGCTTGTCCGCTGCTGTGCGACCTCCCTTCCTCCTCTTTGCGCCTCCCTCCAGAGCTGCGTCCATGAAGAGGTCCAGCTGAGTCGCTGGCGCATGTCCGTACACCAGTTCGAACGGTGAGAACCCTGTCACTGCCGACTTGGAGTCGTTGATGGCGTACTCCACTGGAGCCACCCACAGGTCCCAATCCTCCTGGTTCTCTGCCACGTAACAACGCAGCATGCGCTCCACAGTGTGGTTACTGCGCTCAGCCTGGGCATCACTCTGCGGGTGATAAGGGGTGGTGCTGGCTACCTTCACGCCCATCAGTCGCATGAACTCCTGAGTCAGAGCGTCCCGAAAGCGCGGGTCCCGGTCGCACACAATCTTCATCGGGGCTCCGTGCAGTCGCCACACTGCATCCATGAACATTCTGGTCACCACCTCCGCTGAGCTATCGTTATACGCCATTGGAACCACGTGCACCATCTTACTCAGTTTACAAGTAAAGGTGGCGAAGGCATTCACACCTCTCTCTGTCGTGGGAAGCCCAGTAACAAAGTCTATACTCACCACTTCCCACAATCGACTAGGCACAGAGTGAGGCTGTAACAGGCCTGCTGGGTATCCTTGGCGCGGCTGGGTTTGCTGGCAGGTTACACAAGTCTTCACCCATTCAGCTACGTCCAGGTCCATTCGCGGCCACCAGAATCGTCGTCTGACTCTGTCCAAGGTCTTGTCCCTCCCTGTGTGACCTGCTGCAGGTGCTTCATGAGCCTCCCTCAAGACCAGCTCTCTCAGAGGGGAGTCGGGAGCTAAGACCACCTGATAGCGCCCTTCCGCCACTCTCCAGATGATGTTACTCACCAGTCGAAACTGCTCGGTGCGGTGATGCTGAGTGGCCAGTAGTTCCTGCTTCAGGGCTGAACGGTACTCACTGCGCCTGTGTTCTGCTCGTAAGGCACGCAGAAACATGCCTGGTTCCACCACACCTGCCTGGTCCCTGATCTTGGCTGCTGCACCCTTGAGAGTCACTGCTGGTGATGCTGAGGGTCTTTCCCTTGGAGCTGTGATCTCTTCGAAGTGCTTTCGCTGCGGCTTAGCCAACACTACCAAGACGGGCCATGGAATGGGCAACTCCTGCAAGGCTGTACGGTGTCCCCTTTCTTCGCCAGGAGAGACGAACATCCGGTTGGGCTCCCCTTGCTCGTTCACTCGGGGTATGGTCTCTGCAATCTCCATTCCATACTCTCGCAGCAAGGGCCGCCAGTCAGCCTGCGGGAAGTCAGGCAACAGGAACAGCGCGGCTGTGCTCTGGGGGGCGTGTCGGGCCTCTGAAGCATAGTGCCTTAGGATGTCTGCAATGCTCACCTTGGAATCCGAGAAGGGTGGGTTACACCACACCACGCGACCTCTCCACTGTTCCTTCAGGCAATCTGTCCAGAACGTGTCCACCTGCCGGTTCTGCCCCATGAGGTCGCAGCATGCGTCCGCCTGGAACCGTCCACCCAACACTTTCGCGTACTTGGCTTGCAGTCGACTAAACTCGGACGGAATCAGCTTCCAGTCCTGATTGTCTACCAGGGGTTCCCCAGGCTGCATCCTTGGTGTGGGCTGCTGCTGTACCGCTACTGGCTGCTGCTTCTCTGCTGGTCGCTGCTCATTCTGGGCTCGTGTCTGGACTCCTGCCATTGCTGGTAGCGCGGCCATCCTCTCCACTGTGACCATAGCGTCCAGCCATAAGTCCGGTGTTTCTGCCCACCAGAGACCGTTCAGCTGAGTTAGCTTACCGGTTACTTTGGGCTCACTGACCGGTGGGTACTCACCTTCCTCCTCGTCCGACGAGCTGAGCTCTAAGTCCAGGGGTGAAGTGGGGTCTTCCTCTTCTGCAACCTTCAGACCAGCCACCACGTTCTCCTCTTCTTCTGATTTCCCTTTAGCTCCCGCTGCTCTTCTACCCTCCTCTGCAGATACCGGCTGGTCAGTGCTCGGATCCACATACCCAGCTTCCTTAAGCCCTTCTCGCGCCGTCGCCTGCACATAGTTCGGTCGCCGTGAAGCAGCGTCTGGTACCACCAGTGTGCGTCCTGGCACGTGCTCCATTGCGTGCACTCCTACCTCCACCAGATCTTCATACCACCTGGCCTGGCGTCGGCTGAGCTCACGTCCAGGTGCAAACTTCAGTGGAGCATGATCCCCCATCAACCTGAACTCCGTGAAGATCAAGTAATGTCTCCACGTCTGTGTGGTGCAGTGGTGAATCGCGGCTAGCTCTCGCTCACCTGCGTGGTAGTTCTGCTCGGCTGAAGAGAATTGCTTACTCTCGAAGGCTATGGGTTGCAGGCCCTTGCCTAGATCCTGCATCAGCACGCCAGCTAATGCCACTGCACTCGCATCAGTCTGCACAACAAAGGGGCTGGTGCCGCGATGAGCTGCTTCCTGATCGGGCAAGATCAAGGTCGGCGCAGTGGTGAGAGCGGTCTTGAGGCGTTCAAAGGCGTGTTCCTGCTCCGGTCCCCATTCCCATGGCACTAGGTTCTTAGTTAGCTTGGTCAAAGGGTGCGCTAAGTCAGCGAAACCCTGTATGTACCGTCGATAGAACCCAGCCAAACCCAAGAACTGTCGCACGTGCTTCACCGTCTCCAGTCGCGGCCAGTCCCGTATGGATGCTATCTTGTCTTGCTGTGGTCGGCAGCCTGTGCGGTCAATGACATGTCCCAGGAAACGTACTGAGCGTTTAAAGCATCGTAGCTTGGACTCCTTCAGCTTGACCTTATTCTGTCGACATACCTCCAAAACCTGCCGCAGGTGGTCCAGGTGCTCCTCGGGGTTGCGTGAGAAGATCATGATGTCATCCACAAAAACTCTGACGAACGGTAGGTGGCCCAAGTACTTCTGCATCATTCGCTGCCAGCACGAAGGACTATTGGACAGCCCCATTGGCATGACCAACCACTCATAAGCTCCAAACGGCGTGGTCATGGCGGTCTTCTCCACTGCTTCTTCCTCCATAGGAACTTGCCAAAATCCCCACAATGCATCAGCTGTGGAAAAGATGGTTGCTCCTTGCATGTCATCGATAAGAGCCTGCACGTCCGGTAAGGGGTAACGGTCTTTTACAGTGATCTCATTGATCTGTCTGTAGTCAATTACCAGCCTTAGTTCCTTCGGGTTCGAAGGCTTGGGCACCATCAACACCGGACTGCCCCATGGCGAGGAAGAGGGGCGGATGTACCCTTTTGCCAGAAGCTCGTCTAACTGTACACGCAGCTGCTTCATTTCCTCCATGGATAGTTTGTAGCATCGTTTATGCCGAGCTCCCTCCTTGTACTCAGGGTCCAATACCAGCGGCGATTTGTGCTCTCGATCCACCACGCCCTTGGGTAGTTCCATCCCTACCACGTCCTGGTACCGCTGCTTCAGCTTCACCAGCTCGTCCAGGATCCATTGTGGCACCTCTGCGTCCTCCTCATCCGGCTTGGCCTCCTTGGTCTCACCTTTGTGCTGCTTGACCTTGCTGTCCGCGCCGCTGTTCTGCTCATCACTGGGTGTCGCCGCAACAGCTGGTGCCTCCTTCCTGAAACAGCTATGCCCATCTTTGCTTTGCCCTGTCTCAGGTTCTATAGGTGCTGCCAGTACTGGCTCGCTAACTCTGCGCGATCTCTTTTGGTTCACCCCTCTGCCCCTCCGCTGCTCCTGCTGCAGACGCAATGCCTGCCCTGTTTTCCACAAACAGTATGCCTCCTCTTCCCACTCAGGTTCCAATTCCTCCGCGTGGTGCTGTGCAGCCTGCTCCCTGCGCTCTCGTCGCAGCATCTGGAACGCCTCCCATCTGGCCCTTGTGGGGTAAGGTCCCCAGTCTCGCACAGCGGGTTGCGCTGATGTGGGGCATGTCACCGGTCGCAGAGCACACACCTGCTCCTGTGCCCAGTCCTCCTGCTCTGTTGCATCTTGTTCAGATTCAGACGAACTGCTGTCGGAGATTAGGGTGGCTACGCTTGCTACTGTACTGTCGCTGTTGCAGCCTTCCTCGTCAGAGGTAACTTCCCCCCCCTTTGCCTAGCGTTGTCACCCTCTGCCTCCGATGATGATGAAGATGACTCTGATAAGGCTGCAGAGGCCTCTAAGGGAGAGTTGGGGTCGTCGGTGGCCTCCATTTTAAATGTGCCATCTGACGTTGTAACAGCCGTATCTCCAGACACCGATGACGTTGTAACAGCCGTATCTCCAGACACCGATGACGTTGAAATTTGGCCAGAGCCTCCGGCGCGCAGGGTCGACGTGGGGACCCTATCCCCCACCATTGGGCAAGTGACAACAGTGGCACCTCCAGACACCGATGACGTTGGAATTTCGCCAGAGCCTCCGGCGGAAAGGGTCGACGTGGGGACCCTATCCCCCACCATTGGGCAAGTGACAACAGTGGCACCTCCAGACACCGATGACGTTGGAATTTCGCCAGAGCCTCCGGCGGAAAGGGTCGATGTGGAGGCCCGATTCCCCACTTTCGGGTAAGAGGTCGCAGAAACTGATTGTGCTGCCAGTGCTGCCATGTTCATCCGTTCTAAGTCCTGCAGCTTAGTGGCAATCGGAGTGAAAACAGGGGTATGAACAGGGGTCACCAGTGCCGGAATAACCCCTACTGGCTCACTGGGCAATGTACTCAGTGGTACTGGGCTCACTGGTACTTGCACAACTCCCCCCCCCCTTGCCGAGGGGGTAATTCCTGCGCTGGGAACGTGCACTAAAGGTGTCACAGCAGGTGGTTGCTGCATAGCTGCTTCTGTCACTGGAACAGGACAGGACAGGGCCCAATTCGGTGCTACTGACGCCGTTGGGTACGGTGAAAGCTCGGGCACTGGCAAATTCGGCACCGGGGGAGACAGCATACCCGGAGAAGGGTACCCCATTGGTACGCCGTACGCAGCTGCTGGCAACGGAGTGTTATGTGGCCACAAGGCACGTGGCGGCAGTTGGTGCTGCTGACCGTACTGCTGTTGTTGCAGAAAAATTTGCTGTTGAAAATTCCGCTGGTGAGCTAAATCCTCACGGGGCTGCGGCTGCCAAAATTGACCGACTGGCGTTGTCATAATTGGGCTGCCGTTGGAGTTGCGCTCGTCGCACCCACTGTGGGGGCCAGAAAAATCGTACGAATTCCGCGGAAATTGCGGTGGCGCCGTCATAAGATTACGCTGCGGCAGTTCTTGCAAAAATCCGTACGCAGAATTTACATCAAGCTGCTGCGTTGAGCCAACGTACGAGAGCCCAGGTTGCGTGTGCGCAGCCGATTGCGGAAAGGCGTGTGAAACAAATCTGGGGTCGAGTGATTCAGAGTAATTCGCCGCCGAAAGAAACTGCGATTGCCCCGTGGAAGCCGCTACAGCCGTGTGCGGCGGAATTCCATGCTGAAAGTCCATGACTGCGTTGTGAGTGAACGCACGTTAACGGCAGTGAACTCACACAGTACGGGCGATAAAATTCTGCCGATTGACGCCGATTTCTGTCGAACAAAAGGCAAATCTCGCGGAAAGGCACCTGCAAGGACAAATTACATCACACTTGTACGTGTGGTATATGCATTCAGGAACAGTATATGATATATTTTCCGTCGAAATTCGCAGCCCTGACGAAAGGCGGACGCAATTAAGCGCGTTTTACGTCGTTGTCTTCAGAATTCTTGTAGGAACTCGCGGAAAGGCCTCGCGGAGAAGTCGTGTGCCGATAATTGTACACCCGAAGTTGCAGTCGGCACAAACAGGTCGCGTCTAACGCAACCACGCTGATACCAGTTGTTCGGGGGTGCTCTCTAAGAGCTTCTAAGACTACTTACACAATGCAGGGAACCTAGTTCAATCCTACAAAGAGATATATATTGCTGTAAGCATGATACATATATGTGAATCGGATCTTTCTTAAATGTCGGAGTTACAACAGCCAGGTGTGGCTGTTCACAGTAACAAATTCAAAACTGTTTCATTCAGCCTGCTCGGCTGCTTTATGCCATGGTTTCCGATCTCGAACTTTCGAACATAACTCGATGTCGACTCCTGTCAGGTCCCATCATACTTCATGAGAACTCGATCTGTCACATCATAGAATCTGCCGACTAGCCCAGTTATATCATCACTATATTCCGAGCCACTCCATATCACTCTGAATAATTATAACTGTGCTGACTTGGCAATATTGGAGGTCTACCAGCTTTCCCTCCAATTTCTCTGACTGCTGGTTTTCCCACCAAAACTCACTTTCGGGTCAGGCATTTCTGTCAGTCATTTCTGTCAGACCCTCTTGTCATCTGGTCACATAAATGCCTGTCACTGGTGACTGTCATAGTACCCGTCACTCGTAGCTCTGACGCGCCGTCATTCTGTCTCGTGACTTACCCTAGCACACGTTTGACCAACAAGTCATATTGCTCACCCGGGATCCATCGCTGTGTGCTTGCATTGAACTTTCGGCGCTCCTCTTCCGTGTCCCAGAGTCCCATGCTTCTAATACTTCGCTTGGTGTACACAGCGCCACCTGCTTGGTACGTTGATGCAGCCGGAAACTTTCAGGTTTCGATGCCTTCTCCTTCGAAAGCCGGGAGTCTGCATTCTGGGCCTCCTTTTGGGAGGCGCTCGTGAGCTTAAATGTACCACAAGTCAACCACCGCAAACATTTTTCTCCTGCACCAGAAATAAGATAAAAGAGGTATTAGATTGACATAAAACGTTGTGATGTTAAAAGCAGGTTGCGCGCGCAATCACATCAACAAACATTTCTCACCTTTCTCATTTAGCAGCTGCTCTTGTACCTCACAAAGGTACAGATATCTCGACCATCCTCGGCTCCTTCCAAGAGCGATACGAAACGGGTATTCCGTCCGGGCAGTCTTCTCGGATTCGGGAGCAATCAACACAGCCATGCTACCTTTCTTCATCCTGCTGTAGCTCACATCGTAGTCCGGGTCGTCAGTTTCTCCCAGAATGTATTGCGCAAGATGATCTCGAGCTCGTCTTCCAATGGTATTTTTTGTGCCCCGATGTAGATAGGACGAGGTACTGGGCGCACGTGAACCGCTACGGAGTCCCGAAGGCCCTGCACGGAATCGGCCAGTTGTGCATCCGTGTATCCACGTTCAATACCATTCGTATCAGCCATTGGCTCATCGACAATCAGTACTTCCGCATCTCGCCCGTTCGCGCTCAAACCACCCGAAGGAGCAGGCATCATGGGTCTAGTAACCTCAAAGGGAGCCTCGGGCAGCACCCACGTTGTCTTCTCTTTTAGTTCGAACGTTCCTGCCGCAATGTCACGTTGCATTTGAACATACCCTTCAAGAAAAGTATTTGCGCGCTTGGCTAGAAATTGAAGCCGTTCCGCCTCTTCGGTGGTTGCGACATCTGCAAAACAAAACCCGAGAAACTGAGAAGGCCACTTACATTTGAAATATGACAAATCAAATCGTAATCGCTAGCAGTGCAGTGCTTACCTCGAATGCATAAGCAAAGATTGCTCTGGCATTGAATGACAAGATCCTCGATCTCTTTCAATGGATTGCTCGTAGACTTCCTGGAAGTCGCAAGCTGCTTCGCTTGTTTCCGTGCGCTCAATTCGTTAATGGATTTAGGCTCGACAAAGCATGGTGAGCCCTCGGGCAGGCTGCTCTTAAATACCTTCACCCCACCTTCCTTTCGAAGCCAGACTGGATCGAATGAATAACATTTCGCCTGCACTAACACGTCGCATGTGGGCCCAGAAAAAATCTTGAATGCGTGTTGGAAGCTGACATCGCGCACTTCGTTATAGCATCCATGCATCCAGCCCTTGCTATCGTGCACCTCATCGATCAGTTGACATTCCGGAACTACTCCATCCTTAAAGCAGTTCCTAGCCACCTCCATCAAATGCTCGATGTCCCAAACGTTCAGCCTCCTCAAAGCCACAGAAAACCTTGAAAACATCTGATCGATATTTTCGTGTGTATGTCCCACGATCAAATAGTTGATCTTCACCTTGCGGAATACCCCACGTTTGACCAGCATGGCACAATACGCAATCAAGAAGTGGCTCTTATTGCTGCTTACATTGTCCAATTGTAGATACAATACTTCCGGTGACGGATGCCCACCCGATCGTCGATGCTCATGAACTCGCGCTACTGCCCGCTGTATGACGTTCGCAAGATAGTTCGAGTTGTCAGAGTAGTTATGACTGAAATTGAATTCCATAAAACGACCGATGCCTTCGATGAGTATCCCTATGCAGTGGGTATCTATCAATGCCTTATTGTCTTTTACCCAAGAGGGCATTCGACGAAAGTGAGACAATTGTGTGGTACGTTGTGTCATGCCATCGATGATCATGGTAGTATATTTCCACCACTTCGCGTTGCCTTTTGCTGCGCTGGATTTCTGAATGTGTTTGTAGTACTTCTCCCGTTCAGCCCTTGCATCCAGTCGATGAGCTTGCAAACAAAATTCGATTCGTACTGCAACGCAAACACATTCAGGTAAGTGGTCACGTGTATGAACAAGCAGTGTTTATCTACACGACAAGATTGGGTTTTCTTTCTAACATACCTCTCATTTCGGCCGGGGCGACTTGCTTGTGAAGCTTTGCGGTCGAGCAGATCTTGCACTCCAAGAACTTGCAAATCTTCGGACACTTAAGCCACTTGAAGTGTTTTCTCCAGATCGTATACCAGTATGGCTCGCTGACCTTGAATCTCTCAGAACCAAAGGCTGGAAGCTCTTCGATAAACTTTTCGTAGACGTCAAGCTTTGTCATTTCTTGAGGCAGATGTGTTTCTTTCTTGTCCGGTTGATGTTGACCTTGCTCTTTGGCAATCTTCTGCAGAAAGGTTTTCGCTGCTGAAACCTTTCGAGAGTTTTTTGGAATATATGACAAGCCCTGTACTTACACTTGTTTGCTGTTTCCGTGCAGCCTGAAAAGGGAAAAATGTATATTATTATAATGAAGCTGTTGCAAAGAATGGGAGCCTACAGGAAAACTGTAAATTGGTTTACCTGTTAAGTTTTCTTCCGGCAAATAAATCCTTTATTAGCTTCGTCAGCCGTCCATGAGATAACGGCAAACATTTCTCATAAAACTTGCGACACACACGCTGAGAGCCAATGGCAAATTTGAGAACTAGTGCATCTTGATCTGAAAAGTCGGACGACTTTTTAAGGGTAGATATGATCCATTGTCTCTGCATTCCTTGAAGACTTTTCTCTTTAGGAGATGCCGCGTTCAAGGTCCAGAATTCAGAGCGAAGATCCTTAACGTCTTGTTTAGAAATATTCCACGAACATAACCTCTTACAGCGACATGAGAAACTGAACACATCATTCAATGAAGGCGGTAAAAGTAAGTCCTGCAACCGAAATGCATGCAAATTAGTTTTCTGCTAAAGTCGCCAAGCTGAAGGGCGACTCATCCGCGGATGAGTCGCCCGCTGGAGTCGCCAAGCTGAAGGGTGACTAATCCGCGGATGAGTTGCCCGGCCAGTCGCCAGGCGAAGGGCGACTCATCCGCGGATGATCCGGTCGGAGTCGCCAGCGGCGAAGGGCGACTCATCCGCGGATGAGTCGCCGGGTCGCCGCGGCGAAGGGCGACTTATCCGCGGATGAGTCGCCCGCTGGGTCGCCGCGCTGAAAGGCGACTCATCCGCGGATGAGTCGCCCGGCCCAGGTCGCCCGAAGGGCGACTCATCCGCGGATGAGTCGCCGGCCGGTCGCCGCGGCGAAGGGCGACTCATCCGCGGATGAGTCGCCCGCTGGAGTCGCCGCGCTGAAGGGCGACTCGTCCAAGGATTAGTCGCCCGCTGGAGTCGCCGCGCTGAAGGGCGACTCGTCCGCGGATTAGTCGCCCGCTGGGATTTATTTCCCCTTGTTTCTTCTGACATACGCACCTTCAACCATACCTTCAAACATCTGCTACTTACCTTGAAAGCATTGCCATCTGCAGGTATCATAGCTCCACATTTATCCTCACAATATATTTTTTCGACTTTTGCTATGGGCGACGCTCGCTTCAACTGCTAATCACCTTGCAAGCATTGTTATCTACAGGTATAAAAGCCTGTAATATCGTGGCCACGTTATGCCTTCAGATTCTACGATTCGGAGTTTATGGGACACCCGATGAAGATCGTGATGAAGCCAGTGCAGACGCTATCAATACACATGGAATGGTCCACCAGCGATGTCAATGGTGTCAATGCAATGTAGACAGCTGGATGATATGCAAGTTCTTAAGCATCCCCTCCGAGGACAGACATGTCCGGCAGGACTTGCCGACCGTTTGGTGGCGCTACACCCGGAGAGTTCGGAAATACATGTTTTTTGACCTTATTGAACCGGAACGTTATCCCGACCAGACCCCAATAGGGAACGAATGGGTCACCCCAAGGACACTGGTCATTCCAATCGACGTCACTTGGGCGCTTATTATTCCGCGGCATCAACGAGAAGAGGCAATCGACCTATATTGCGTGCGATGCAATTGCCTTGACCAATAAAGCTCTGCCATTTATGTTCTCCGATAGAGCGTCAACATTGCCGCCAACGTTACCTCGCTATCGAGGGAATTAAAACCTACAAGTGCCGCAAATAATTGTGGATTGAAGATATAGATTCCAATGTATCAGCAATATAATAGCCTTAGCACTGTGAAATGATCGAAATCTCTCGCCTAGAAGACATCATAGACAAATATTTGGTGTATATTGATTAAATTTGTATGATGATATAGATTTGTGTATCATATGCTAGTATCCATCTCAGTTGCAACTTGTTTTACGGGAATTGAAGCACCTGAATACGCACATTCATAAACGTGTACCGTGCATGCTGACCTAAATTGCACATGGATGTACCCATATTTGCATACTTGTACATTGCATACCGATATGTGAACAAAAATGTAATAAAAAAAGTCTACCGGGGCTCGCTAACTACTAAAGCATCACGCATAAATCACAAATTATGTAATAATATGCTGCGAAACGTTCCGGGTCGACTTGCGTGGCGCCTACGTGTCGCTTACGTGTCGCTTACGTGTCGCTTACGTGTCACATTCACTATGACCTGGCAACCATTTTTAGACACCTGAAAATGCCAAAAAATGCGGTTTTTAGTGCACGCCAGAATGTCAAAAATACCAGATTGTCTGTTTCAAGCATGTTTTTCAAGTAGCCCTCGTCTCTATCCCAAGACCCTAGCACGCTCATGACGCCCGCTTGTAGCATTTTCAACGCCTCGTGACAGTTGAGCGTCTTCGGTCCGGTGTTCGTGCCGTTCGGACGCAACATCTTCTTATGGCCTTGCCCCCATGACCTTCCCAACGAGAGCTCCGTCATGAACTTCAAGGCGGTCTCTAGCGACCTCAAAGATTTCGACCCTTTTGCCCGCGGTGGGATTTGAAACGGACCAATTGCCATTGAATATCGTTCCACACCTGTCGTTTTCCCGGGCGCGAAAGTCAGTGGTAACAGGAAGACATCCCGAAGACACGTAGAGGATACTTGGGGCATCTTCCGGGCACCTTCCTAGCTAGTGGTCGGGTTTTGACTGCATCACCTTTGCCGTCCCTTGTCGTTTTCTACCACGTGGGATGCATATCGTTCGCGCGAGCATGCTCTCTTACACCCGGCGTAAAGTCGAACCCCATGAGTGCCTCATGGACATATAGCCCAAGGTTTCGGAGTTGATGCATGCCGTCAAGGATGACATTCTTGGAAAGATCGAAATACGGCAAACGAGCTAGTGCCGATGGGAACTTCACACCGGTTTCGCCGATTTCCTCCTCCAACACTTCCTGAAGATTGGCCGCATTCTTACACGTGCTAAGCAAGACGTGTCGCTGGCCCGCGCGTCGAATGAACTCGTCGGTCTTTGGTACGGCGGGCCCTGTGTACAATAACAGGAAGACGCTCAGATGACACCCGGAAGATGTTGTGAATACATTCGGCATGTCTTTGGGGAAAGCGGACCTGGCGGATCTTGCTCGCAAAACTTGTACAACATCTTATTTAGATGCGGGCATTTCCCCTTCCCCCGGATCAAACATTTTGCACACGCACAGAAGCTGCCCACGCTCATAATGTTCATCGCATCGACGAGCCCTACATAGTCAAACACGGCGGCAAGAAGCATCGCCCGGCATTGGAACACGTCGTCCGTGAAGGAGTCCCAACATGGAAACCCAACTTCCCAAAGTTCCAAAAGCTCGTCCACCAACTTCTCGTAGAGGATGGTGGTGTTCTTCGGCTTCCCCGCCATCATTCCCCACAACTCAAAATTCACAAACTTCTTGCGGATTTCCGGTGGCAAGTTCAACACTTGAAAGTAGATAGGGAAAACCCCCGACTTGTCCTTCCAAACGGTGGCCCCGTCGGCGCAAAGCATGAGGATGTCGTTGCGAGGGTCCTTGAAGAAGTCGGGATATGCAGCTTGCT
This sequence comes from Cymbomonas tetramitiformis, assembly GCA_001247695.2. Lineage (NCBI taxonomy): Eukaryota > Viridiplantae > Chlorophyta > Pyramimonadophyceae > Pyramimonadales > Pyramimonadaceae > Cymbomonas > Cymbomonas tetramitiformis. The sequence goes on along the minus strand of LGRX02004539.1, from coordinate 42,205 downwards.
TCGCCTTCCACTCAGATCCATCTGCAAGATACATAAATACAACTTAAATTCACTCAAGTAGTAGGAATCAGGAAGTCATACGGAAAATGTGCGGAAGGCATTCTGCGCATCTTCTGTACGTCTTCGGGGCAATGCAGGATAATTATGCTCTATCAATGTGTTACTCACCGGGAATGTCTTCCAGAATGCCTTCCTCAGACTTTTCCCGCGTGGCGTGCGAACGCATGAGCCCAGCAACGCCGGGGTGACTGTAAATTGCTTGAAGTAAATCCTTGAAATGCCAATGATAAAATTGGCACTTCGCCTTCCCCCGCTTTGCATTCGGGGTGGCTTCGGCATTCCGGGTGTCGTCCGCACCCTCGGCATTCTCCGCACCGCACCGATCCTTATTGGTCTGGTGTTACCAGAATGACGAAACGACTCCTTTCGACGAGTACTGCATCAGTTGCGATTGCCTTAGTTGAGCAGGTATAAAAGCACTCACCTTGTCCTCACTTTTCAGCTTGACACTACTAACAACTGACCACACTTAGCCCAAACGCTACCTGAATGCCCCAAGACAAACTCGTCATGAAATGCGATTATTGTGACCTTCCTGCAAACGTTCGCACATGGTTTAATGTTGGTTCGCATCTTGTTGCGATAAATGAGCATACCGAACATTTCGCGTGTATGCGTTGTTCTTACGAAATATTCATGTGCCAGGAAGCAATGGATGACGAACACGGAGTATACTGGGAGCTGATAGATTAGTAGACCATTACTTTCCGGCGTCTGAAAGGCGTGGAATGAACTAATTCGAGAGCTCTTGCCTCGCGGTAATACTAAGTACTTTGCAATGTAATAGTAACGCTATAATATGTTGTACGGCCATTGGTTGCTGACTTATGGCTTTTGCGACATATCTATATTAGATCGTGACATGCTACTACCTATGATTGTTTACTTAGTGCATGTCTCACCATATAGATGTTCCCATGCTATTTCATTTTCATTTTTCAAGTTTGCTCCCAATCGACCCACCTCCTACCCACGCTCAAAGAAGAATGCCTAGTCCACACTCTCGCACGGAAGTTCGTTGACAAAAAGCACATACTATTTCAGCTCGTTCTCCCGTTCATTCGGGCCAGGTACAATCGGCGACGACAGGCGTTACGCAATTGCTACGCTAAAATAATGGATGGCCATTGCCCACAGTGCGATGCAGGAGTGTTGGCGGAATCGGAACCTGGAACCTCCATGTGGAAAGCTCTGAAGCCCGCAGGTTTTGGAATCGATGCTTTCCCAAACTTTGTGTTGCAGTATCATTATTTCGTTGAGAAGCATGATCCCGAGTTGGTCCGTTTGGAATAATGGAAGACTGAAGACAACAAATAAATGCCATGATGTGCCAATGAGATGCCGCCAATTCTCTGTCTTGTCTGGAGCAATAATGATGGCAATTACTTTGAAGTCATGTAGCTAGTCATTTGTATGGTTTAATACTGGTTCGCATCTTGTCGCGATAAATGAGCATACCGAACATTTCGCGTGTATGCGTTGTTCTTACGAAATATTCATGTGCCAGGAAGCAATGGATGACGAACACGGAGTATACTGGGAGCTGATATATATTAGTAGACCATTACTTTCCGGCGTCTGAAAGGCGTGGAATGAACTAATTCGAGAGCTCTTGCCTCGCGGTAATACTAAGTACTTTGCAATGTAATAGTAACGCTATATTATGTTGTACGACCATTGGTTGCTGACTTATGGCTTTTGCGACATATCTATATCAGATCTTGGCATGCTATTACCTATGTTTACTTAGTGCATGTCTCACCATATAGATGTTCCCATGCTATTTCATTTTCATTTTTCAAGTTTGCTCCCAATCGACCCACCTCCTACCCACGCTCAAAGAAGAATGCCTAGTCCACACTCTCGCACGGAAGTTGACAAAACGCACATACTATTTCAGCTTGTTCTCCCGTTCATTCGAGCCAGGTACAGCAGGCGAGTACAAGAGAGAATGCTGGTACAAGAGGGATTGCCACATGACTATTCTTCTCTGACTACCGACCAACGTGTACAACTTCATCATCAAATCGAAGAACAATTTTACCGAGACCATTACTTTCCGGCGTCTGAAAGGCGTGGAATGAACTAATTCGAGATCTCTTGCCTCGCGGTAGTACTAAGTACTTTGCAATGTAATAGTAACGCTATAATATGTTGTACGACCATTAGTTGCTGACTTATGGCTTTTGCGACATATCTATATTAGATCGTGACATGCTACTACCTATGATTGTTTACTTAGTGCGTGCATGTCTCACCATATAGATGTTCCCATGCTATTTCATTTTCATTTTTCAAGTTTGCTCCCAATCGACCCACCTCCTACCCACGCTCAAAGAAGAATGCCTAGTCCACACTCTCGCACGGAAGTTCGTTGACAAAAAGCACATACTATTTCAGCTCGTTCTCCCGTTCATTCGGGCCAGGTACAATCGGCGACGACAGGCGTTACGCGATTGCTACGCTACAATAATGGATGGCCATTGCCCACAGTGCGATGCAGGAGTGTTGGCGGGCAAACCTGGAGCCTGGATGTGGAAAGCTCTGAAGCCCGCAGGTTTTGGAATCGATGCTTTCCCAAACTTTGTGTCGCAGTATCATTATTTCGTTGAGATGAAGCATAATCCCGAGTTGGTCCGTTTGGAATAATGGAAGACTGAAGACACCAAATAAATGCCACGATGTGCCAATGAGATGCCGCCAACTCTCTGTCTTGTCTGGAGCAATAATGATGGCAATTACTTTGAAGTCATGTAGCTAGTCATTTGTATCAAATCGGCAGACAACATGACCATTTGGCACGCGGCACGGAAAATTCACTATCGAACATTTATGGGCAACCATATAGTAAGACTACTAACACTACTAGCAAACATTATACTTGTAAATAAACGAATAGACAACGTCCATGCAACAATACCCGTGTGATGATAGTTGTATAACCGCGTTTTTTGACGCGGGGCTTGTGTTTATGAACGCACCCAATCCAAAAAGATATCTCTCTCCGTTGATTGCTTCTTCTGCGTTCTTATGTTGTTCAATTACCTTGCCGACGGAGATAAAAAACTCAATAAACACATATCATAGTGCCACGTGTCAATGGTTCACTGTGCGATATGATGACGTGTCAAGAATATGCTTATGCGATTTGATGACGTGTGATGCCAAATTTGGTCTAAAAAAAGAGTACAAAAGCAAAAAAACGTCGTCTAAAAGTAGGTTCAAAGAGTCAAAAATACCAGATTGTCTGTTTGGTGTACAGACCCCCCGCTATACAATAACATCAACGCCAGCTCGCGCCCCACGAATCTCTGCGATTTAAGTCATAATCATGATGGGCTTATAACATAGGTACCTCGACACTTGAATCGTGCTGCCGCACTGTCATGGTGACCCTTACTGCCCCTGTCACAACAACACCCCGTACGCATCCAAGTGGCTTTAAATTTCTTGTACACTCGGCCACGCTCGTGTTGACATCCCCAATGCATCATGCGCCCATATGTCTTGGCAATACGTGCAGCTGCAGATGCCGATTTGTTGGGCGTGACCACCTTCCCCATGTGGACATGGGGAAGGGTGTCACGTCGATACTCTGGGCAGTGCCGACAACGGAGCCTCACCGATATCATCGGAGTCTGATTTTTAAGGATCCAACGGAGCCGGAGTCAGGGTGTTTCAGAATCCACCCGGGACGGTTTCGATCGGATCCTATATTTTTATAATCCAACGGATCCGGAGGCTAGGACTTATGGAATCCGACCGGGACGGAGAAGTGCGGAGCCCGGTTTTTAAGATCCGACGGAGCCAGAGTCTAAACTTTACATAATCCGAACGGGACGGGCAACAACGGAACCTAAATTGATTAAACCCAACGGAGCCGGAGGCTGAATTTCAAGACTCCCTCGGGTTCGGAGTTTCGGAGCCTGGTAATCACTGAATCCCCGGATTAAGCTCCGAAATGTGCACTGAAATACATTCATCACTTGTGATTGCATATAATTTCAGGTAGCAAGGTTTACTCACATCAAAGCTAGTTCCTAGCTAGTTACACAGACACAATTTCATTCAGAGTCTAATCACTATCACTACCCTCATCATCCTCGCTATCTTCTCCTCCATTGTTCAGGTTGTATGCTGCAACTATGTCCTCCACAGCAGGCCTAAGGAACTCATATTGCCAGTTACAACGAATAAACATGTAAGCTTCAAGAAGCTCTGAGCCCATGGATCCTGCATGGTAGTCAGCAAGCAGCGAACCTGCTCCACTAAACACCTGCTCCACATTAGCTGAGGCTGCCTTCTTTGACGCACAATCCGCAAAATACACCGCAGCATGGATAGGGAGTTGTTTCTCATGCTCACAGTAGAAAGCCAACTGGTCAAACTCTCTCGTGACCTGGTCAAAGTACCTCTCGTTTTTCACTGCGGACTGGCACAAGGTCACAAAGATATCCTTCTCAAACCGAATACGCTCGTTCAGCAGGACCTCCAGGTTATTTGAGTCTAACAGAGTATTCACTTGGTCACCTACGTGGGCACCACCGCGCGCTACAACTCCGCGCTCAGCCAAAGTCTTCCGCCGTTTAGTTGGTGTTTCCGCGGTTGCAGACGCACCGGCAGACGCACCGGCAGACGCACCGGCAGACGCACCTGCGGTAGTACTTTGCTGTAGATTGGTACCACCCGCCGTTGGAAACGACGCATTCACACCAGATGAGCTCACTGCAGGTTTTGAGCTCAGGTAGGTTGCACGATGCCGAAGCCGGCGGTTGTACTCGGCGTCCATCAGCTCAATCATGGCACTCTTGTGCTCAAATATTCCAGTGACAGAAGTATCGATGCTGGGATTCATCTTCAAAGAAAGAAGGGTGTCATTCCCCAACGGCATCAGGCGTTCGGCCACCTCCTTAGCGGCTACTTCTCGAAATTGCTGCACGTCAGGAGTGAGAGATTGAGCGTGGACATCTTCCCACGTTTCCCCCACCCCTGAACCACTGACAACGGGAACGACGTTGGAGGTCAAGTCAGCATGCAACGTCGTCGCCAAGATGTACTCCTTGTCCAACCCGACGCCAACATGTCCTTGCATGGCCTGGGACACCTCATAGGCGGTGGTCAGAACACTTTCCAGTTCGTTGTTCTTCTTCCAGGCCGATTGTAGCAGACACCGATGTTGAAGGGGATATTCCTTGCCTTGCACGATGTTCGCTTCAACCTGACACCAATATCGACACAACACTATCACCTGCATATCATAATAATCTCACAATAACGGACACACGAAGTACGGTACACACCCGCCGCCGTAGTAACTAGACTCCCCAAGAACTTATTCCAACTTCATAACATGGAAGGCGGAATGCACAAATGTTGAAGGTAGATATACCTGGTCAGCATCAGAGCCGTTGTCGGAGTCACCGTCAAAATCGTCTCCCTCACTCTCATCATCATCACGGTTTGCCTCGGAGGAAGCTTGCATGCGCGGTGTGTCTGCCACGGAAAGTGCCACAGCATTAACAGAAGTCGTGTCAGCACATTGAGTCGGTATATGCGCAGGCCGCTCAACACATATCCCAGATACCGAGCCGGTGAGAGCGGCCTTAATATCTGCCTCAAAACCACGGTTTTGTCGGAGCATCCTGTAGATACCCCCCCAACGAATGTTGTGGGCCCGATACACTCTCTTACACTTGCTCTTGTGGATACCACGTGCAAGCTGGGCGTTTATTAAACGTTGAGATGATAGCACGGAGCTGTTAAAACTACGGCTCTGCTTGGAGTTCAACTTGATGTGGGAAAGGAGAGAGGGATTCTTTCGCTTGCCAGCGCGGCCGAATCCATGCTCGATAGATCGCTGCAAGTTGTGCGGTCCGCACACCTGTATCCACGCCGGCATACAAAGCAAGATTCACCGAAAGCGGCAGTCTGACCGGAAAGAGCCTGCCAGTGTGAAATAAGCAAGAGCCTCGAGCATGTGCCACAGGCACCAAGCATCGAGAGCTGAGCTCTGACCACCTAGCAAGGCGGGAGGTGCGTTCGTTGACAGCGACAAGGCGGAACACAGACACATGGCAAGTAGAAGCCTCAAGCACGCACCTTGAATCGCTTCTTTAATATTTTGAAGGCGCTCTTGCTGTTACTTGCTCCATCCACAGTTGGCAAAGTGATGCTGTCGGCCATGGTCATATCCAACTTCTCCAAAAGCGGGCCCATGTATCGCGCAATGGCCGGTCCGGTGTGCCTATTTTCGGGGAACTCCTCGAAGCCAATCACTGGGGCAACGTCAGCCTTCGACAATTTGGTGCTGGTGTCGCCATCCACGGCAGCGATGAAAGATAGGCGGGAACACATGAAGGAGGTTTTGTTGTCCTTGGGCGACCACATGTCATTCTGTAGCCCAGCAAAGGGTTCGCCCATACGTTTCTTCGCCTCCACGATGGCCTTTACTAACAAGGCAAACATCAGGCTCTTCATGACGGCGACGATCTTCATTGCTGTCGCACGACAGCAAGGAATGTAGCGGGGGTCGAGGGCTCCACTATACGCTCGAAACGGTTCACTGCGACTTAAATGAAAGTGCTTGAGGTCGAGGATGACGAACAACACATAGAAGATATGCTTGGGAAGAGCCTGAAATACACAGTCACAAATGCGTTTCAAAACGGGCGGTCTCAAAAAGCGAGATCAAAAGATATTATAGCTTCCAAGAACTACGTAGAAGTGAAGACTTCGTTCAAAGAGGGCTCGCGTGCGTACCTCCTTGAAGTGGTACAGCTCAGCAAGCGATCCGTCAGCAGCCAATCTGATTTTAGTATGGCTGGAAGCCTGCTTGGCTTTCGTGTGCTCGGTTGTATGGTAGCGCTCCAGATGCTTGAACAATCCCCCAGTAGATCCTTCGAACACCTTATGAACGTTGTCGTTGCTGTTACCACTGCAAAGGATGCATCTCCACAGCTGGCATTTCGCAACCATCCCCTTTTTCTTTCCACGTTTACAAATGTGCTCTCCCTCACCGACATGCTCGAAATACACATAAACCGGTGCCTTGTTGGGGATCGCGTTGGCCTCAGAGTCTGCAAGGTTAACGACAGCTTGGCTAATGACGGTATCTGACGGGATGTAGCACAGTTCCGCCTCTCTATTACTCTTAAAGGTGTCATGTCGGAAGCGGTTCCATTGATCAAGTCGGATCCAATATCCTGCATGGTTAGGATCATTCAAAACGTCCTCCTCGACCTACGTTGCCAGAACACCCAGTTGCGAATTTCAGGAATAGCGAAGGCAGGCAGGGCAACGCTCAGGGTTTAAGGTTTTGTGAGGGAGACGGACTAACGAAGTGTGATTCACAGATCTGGGATAACGGCATGAAAGTGCGAACCTGAAAGCGTATGGCCTCGGTCTTCGAGGAGGTGCGACCATTTCCAAACTGGCGACACTTTTGATACTCGACAGCCGTCGATGGGAATTCTCGGGCCTTGTCCGCGGCAGACATGGCATTGAACCAATGTCCAGGGACGTTGATCTTCACATTCAAATCGACTTGCTGTTGACCTGGGTATTTTTTTACGACCTCGCATACAAGAGCTTGCTGCACAGGGGCTTTCTTGGGAACAGGTCCCATTTTGATTTACAGAGTGACTTCCTTCCAGAGGGACTTTTCAGTTTATGTGGAGTGGAAGTCACGGTGAATGGATAATATTGTAAGGTTCTATAAAGCTAGAAGCATATATATTGGATAAATATCTGGTGAGGTCGTGAGTATATCTAAATCAACAAACAAATGAATGGTCCGCACGTGGGAATGCCGAGGTGCGTGCACGCCTGATTCGTTGGTTCGTTCATGCTTTTTCACTCTTGGGAAGTCAAGAACGATTTTGCGACATACGTGGGGTGCTCGTGGCTCCGAAACCGTCGGGTTTACGGATTCGGAGGCTGCCTTACGAAGGCTCCGCTCGAGACGGGAACCATCGGATCCTGAAAGTTTAGTATCCATCGGAGCCAGAGCCTGAGTTTTTCAAGATTCGGACGGGACGGGATATGGCGGATCCTGAATTTTAAAGATCCATCGGAGCCGAATCCTGTAATTTCGAGAATCCGGTCGAGACGGGTAAGGCCGAAGCCTGATTTTTTAGTATCCATCGGAGCCGAATCCTGTAATTTCGAGAATCCGGTCGAGACGGGAAAGGCCGGATCCTAATTTTTGCGCATCCAACGGAGCCGGATCCCGACGAAAAACGGAACCCGCCACCCGGAGACGGGTTGGCTCCGGCTCCGTTGTCGGCACTGACTCTGGGCACTTTCACAAACTATGCCGCATGCAGTGACCAACTATGGGAAGTCAAGGGGCTAAAACCGAGGCAAATCGGATATGCCCAAACTACTACCGACCTTCGACAATAATTTGAGTGCCCCCATGCTTAAGTCAAGTCCACTTCCTGGTGGTTATTCACATTCTCAACGGATGTGGCGGAACCATCTGCCATGGCCATTTCAGCCACCTCGCGTCTGCACCCCAACTACTCACATGCATGGTATCAAGGGTTTAAGGGCTCAACTGTACAAATGAACCTTATTTTCGGGTTCTATGCAAAAAAATACGTTTGCTATGTCGGACACATCCTGCGAAATCAAGTCGAACTCGGTGAAACGATATCCCCAACAAGTCCCGCGAACGAGACCCGTGGAGCATTTGCACCGAAACCCTAAATCGAGCCCATCGACCAACCCGGAAGTTTTTTAACACCATGCCAACTCAAATGCATAAGACGCGTTCATATTCGCGTTCCTCGCCAAATTCTACGTCAACTATGTCGGACCCACGTATTGCAACGCCCCCCTTACTCTGTCGCCAGAATCGTGCCTGCAAAAGCCGCCTCTCAGAGGATTTCTTGGACTATCATGGCGCGTGCTCTGCCTCCCTTTAAACCATCGAGCATCGAACTCCTATTTTGAGGGAGGACTGCAAATACCACCTCAGCATGCCCCGTTTCATCACCATACCTCTTTTATTCTAAAGAGAGTCTTCAAATTGCTTTAACCTAATCTTCCTTCCCTCACAATCATGTACAATAGTGTGCATGGTTTATTTCAATTTTATGCAAAATCTGACCACTGGCAAGGGATGTGCTAGGCAACGAATTTTGGAATTTTGGGCAATAGCATGGTTGGTTGGATCAGATGGGTACCAGATCAAGTCAGGGGGGCGGATTGATTTTATTTGCGACCATTTCAGGGATTCATAGAGGCTATATATCCCGACTCGCACTCCGCATAGGTTATTAACCACTTAGACCGAGCTTACATGTTTGAAATGCCGCACAGCAAGGGAGCAAACGGACCTTGATCAATTTGCATTCTCCGGAGTTGGGGCCGCGCCGCAGGCAACTAATTGAACGGACGGCGCGACGCGATGCATTTCTGTTCCAACGTGGCGCGCCGCGATGCTCGCATTTCTGAGCGTTTTCGCTTTGACATCGCATGAGCGATGACGCATAACATATCATAATTGATAATTATATACATCGCGTCGTTGCGATGCCATGGCATGGCAGTCTACATGAAATCGTTTAGAACGAATGTGACGGGCGACGCGCATTGATAGCACCGTCACGATTCGCGCGTGATGACTGCCACGCGACTGCATGTTGAGACATCTCGACGTCCCATAACGATACGAATCGGACGGGCGACGCGACGCAATGGCGCCGGGGGGATGGAGCAGGCACGCCGTCGCGATGCGCGCTTTGATTTAAATAGGAATTGACCATTGACAAATTCGGATGCATTCGAGAAAACATCGTTGAATGATGACGTGGCATGCGATGTTCGCCGCATCACTGATACGATGATCACAGCTGTAGGGGAAGTCAAGGGGAATAGACACAGGGGATGGCACGCCCATTCTTTCGCCAGTCGTCTACAAGACGCACTTAGGGAGAGCCGTGCGATGCAGGGTTGAATTACTCGAAAACCCTGCGCGAGTTCAGTTTTTGCCGCTCAATCGTCTCAGAATCCCAAGTTCCTCGCTTCTAAACGTTCCGACAAAACTTGACCAGAGCGTTCTTTTGCATTTGAACGATGAAAACGGAGGGCCTGCTTGCTGTATGTATATATTTCTTGGTGCATATGATATTTTTTCACACAACATTCAGTGTGATGTTATCTTACAACCTCGAAGGACATCGTGATTTTTACCCGAGGGCCATGCGTGCACAATGCTGCTCGCATGCTCCTTGGAAACACGAGTGAGAGCCGATTTTTGAGGGACGCATGAGGGATTTGGGCGCATACTGAAAGGATAAACGCCATGATTTCGGTGAACTTCCTTCGAGTAACTATTTGTCATACGCAATCGCTTCCCTTGAGCCCGTGACCTCAAGGGAAGTGCATGCCTGATTTGTATTTTGGGCGGAAATACCCAAAGGGCGGATGCCAACAACGAATACAAAGTGCATCTTTAAAAAATTCGCCTCTATGGGAGATTCCCGTTGCATCGCTATATATAACGTATGTATGGTGGTAGAAATGTTCGGTGCAGCACTCAGCCCGTGACTCGCAAAGTAGAATCACAGTGCTAGAGAACCGATTTTTTAGGATCTCAACCTAGATCTTGCACGTTGCTCAAGACATCAGAATAATAGAGTACGAAATATGAATATGCCCAGTGAGGCAGAGTTAAGGGCCACGTGCTGATGGATGGTATTGCAATATGCATACTTCAAGTACACATATTGTAATATATCGCAGCAGGAAAGAGCAGTATGTACTTTCCGCCGAGCACGATTTTTCCTTTCTACAAGCGATTCTGAAAACACTGAAATCGCTGAGAAGCGAGCAAAATGACATTCGAGCGTAATCTAACGGTGCATTTGAATTATTTTGCAATGAGAGGTCACACGAACGGCTGTGGGCGAGTGCATCTTGTAGCCGGCGCGGTACATACAGGGCGTGTCATCCCCTGTGTCTATTCCCCTTGGGGTAAATGAACGCTGTATGGCTCACATTGGAGCATATTTTTTAAGCCAGGAATCTAGGACCTTTGAATTCCAGCAATGAGCATTCAATTGCTCACATTGGATTTTTATGCCTATTCTAGAGCATATTCCGCCTTTGCTAGTCCCGTATAATGCAACTACTGAGCTGTGTGAAATGGCAGATCATAGGTTACCACAATGGTCCTCGATATGCAAATTCGGTATCTAGGCATTATGTCAAAGTTTTTTCCCGTCGTTCACACTTCACATGTTCACAAAATACGAAACCACTGGAAACAAGATTCTTATCACTGGGATTTCCCAGGTTTTCTGAAAAGCAACCTTCCCAAAGTTTGGGTATCCTGTTACTCTGTGCGCTCATCCCTACAGGTAGCTTCCGAGCTTCTCAACACTTCCTCGTGTTTGTTTCATACCGGCAGGCGAAATCCCTTTCCACGATTTAAATGGACATCTGCGAAAAAATTCCGCATGCTTTCTTCTGTTGTGGCCACATCTGTGTCTGGGTAAAACGCTGCGCCGGTCCACGATCTCCATATGTTCCTGTTTTGGAATCCGACAGTGCAAAAAGCGTCAAAATGTACAGCTCTATAGCCTAGAATATACCAGGCGCAAAACTCCCAGATCAGTAGAGAGGAAAGACGGAGCAAGAAATGGAGATTCATCTTTCAAAAAGGCAGGCTGCTCGACAAGATACTATCCGTCCAAACGCATCACTTTGAGACCCATTGACGCATACCTCCCCACCCACCAACACCAAGGCTATTGTCTCGATCTTTCACCGAACTTACCGCGTCCATGCTCTATGAACTTGCCTCCCAATCCATGTTTGAGACAAGCGGTTTCGTATACTCTCTGCACGCACACAAGCACGATGAGTTGCGGCTTCCGCAGTGGCAATTCAGAGGAAACGCTGCGTGCTCGTGGTTTGCTCGGGCGAATACTTGTGCAAAGAAATGAAAGAGAATGGATGCTGTGGTTATTTTACTGGATAGCTACGAAGGTCAAATTCAGAGGGCGCCACGTACTGCCGCATAGGCACGCCGCAGTCTTGCATCACTTCGGCACATCACACGTTTGGCTCTCATCTCAGTTCACGAGCGGGAGCAGACCTGGACGGCCCGCAGGTCCATATAGAGTGTTTCGCAGCTGCCTCTGGGTGGCGAAGTGCATAAATCCACTGCCGCCCTCGTCACTGCAAACAACTCGAGCCTTGTCTGAGAGCCGGCAGTCAAGGTCTTAAGGAAACGCGTGCAACGAGAAAATAAACCGACCTCTTCTGCGAGGACTATAGGACAAATGGACCTACTGAGAAAGCGTACTGCAACTCACTTTGGCACTTCGCGGACTTCAAGTTGGCTCAGGTTAATATCCTGACTGACCACCTCGAGGTCAGTAGTATCGAGCGGTTCGTCGTTACGGGCATCGTTTGCTGCTCAATGATCACACAGCCCCGGCAGCCCGGTCCATGCTCAGCACACACCTGAAGGATTGCACACACGGCGCACAGGCAGAAAAGTGGACTATGCAAGATAGCATCGCGCTTTGCGCAAGCTGTCACCGGACTCCAAGGCGTCTGATACCAAGTGCCCGAGGATCTCCCCAACGGTTGAAGGCCGCCCTGTGAAAAAAACTTACCAGGTGCGCTCTCACTCCCGGCGGTGTCGAGGGGTTCCACATCCACAAAGATGCGTGTTTTAATCTGCTTCCCCACCAAGCTGTAAGGCTTACTCACTGCTTGCATGCGCTTTGAGGATGAAACACCTGCCTCGGTGCAACACACGAGCTTATAATACACCCGCCCACACACCTTGTTGTCGCGCCCCGTTGAACTCTGGCTGGAATTGGCGCCGGCTTTGAGAGTAGAGAGTGAGAAGCTGTCCGGTCCTCTAACTTCGAAAGATACTACTGAATCGTAGAAGTACGCATCCGTGACGTGCATATCTTTGTCAAGAATGGCCACTCCCGGAGCATCCAAACACATGAACACGGAGGTATACTGAGAACCCGCCACCGGCACAGACCCCCCAATTCACTCTTGAGCGCACCCTTGACGATCCCCGAAGCGAGTCCCAAGTCATTGTATGCCGGCGAGCAGCACGGGCGCTCGGTCACCCGCAGCCTATTCCTGTGAGGCTGGCTTGTTGTCTGACATTTGTAGAAGGTCAAGCGCACAGATGGAAAGAATCTTTGCGATTGAAAGTAATCAGCTACGAAAACACGAGCGCAAAAGGGAAGTGAGGAAGCGCAGAAACCGGGGTTCCCGCTCTGATCTGCTGGGTCCCCGCGAAGCTTGCCTCGGCCGGTTTGCCTGATCCCCGAAAAGCTTGACAAGGCCGCCGTGTCGACCGCCCGCGAAGGCTCGCAAATGCCGGCTTGGCGGGTGCCCGGGCGAAGTTTCGTCAGGCCGCTATGTCGTGTCCCTGGGCGAAGCTTGACGAGGCCGGTTTGGCGGATCCCCTCGAAGCTTGATATGAATGCTTTATCCCCGTGGTTTTACAATTCAGGCACACACAGAGGCGGAGCTCACCTGAGGTATTAAGAGCCAAGATGTCTTCTCTTTGGCTTGTAGAACTAGCGGTTCTTGTTCTGATGGAAGGATCGAGAAACTAGTTCAGTAACGTTCTGAGTCTCTCGTTAATGTGATATCGAAGAGTTTAAAGTGAACGCTGCCAAGGCGCAGTTCTTGGTGCGAACTCTGCGCGGGAGACTGACAGGTTAAAACGTTCAACATGTCCGGCTAGCAAGCGTGGCTACACGCGAACTTGCGTTTGAAAAACTCGCTAGCAATATGAAATGCAAAGGCGAACCCGATGAGATGGTTATATACTTTGCTTGTGTAGAAGAACAGTGACAACACAGAGAGGTACGCCAACACGTGAGCTGCTCTTTTAAGAAACGTGGGGAAGAAATAGAGCAAGTAAGATACGGCGGGCAGGTCCCTGGCTGGCAGGACAGACTTCAGACAGGCGCTTTGCAAGCTAATCGAATACACCTTCAGACGTTGCAGCTGAATCCACAGGACTGGATTGTGAAACGGGTAAAACGATGAAGTCTGGCTTCTTGTTTGCTTCACGTTTGCGCTTGAGTCGTTCGAGTGCGGCAGCGTCATCTTTAGATAATGGCGGGACGCCTCTCGTGGCGTGCTTTTCGTAAGCCAACCGTGGCTCTTCCATTATCTGTCAGAACGCGTACAGCGAGTGTATATACTGCAAAACCTCGGCGTGCAAAGCAGCTTTTCCGACTTAGCAAGAATCAGCTTTTGGGCGAAGCTGAGGTAGTTATAAGTTGCTATGAGAGACAATTTCAGCTCGGTGCAATCCCCTACACGGATCATGCAGCAGCACAGTCTGTGTGCGAAATATCACAACGGGATCGTGTTTTGGGAGTTTCTACAGCAAGGCTGCAGAAAATACAGCACGAGAACAAAAAATATGTTCTTTTCAAGTTTGAAGTTCTATTTAACAACGCTTACAAAAACTTCCTACCTGTATCTGAGGGCTACTTGACATGTCTGGTCGCATATGATGGCAAACGCAACGAAACCTCGACGCTATTAACCCTTCCCACTAGGAAGACGCAACTTAAAGTAAATGCCATCGCTTGTCTGCATCACGAGTGTCTCAGGAATCCTTCATATCACTATTGTCTGCGAAATTTCAATATTGACGTTATAGCGGACCCTTTGACATTTGGCTAATCGACCATAATATCAAAAAAGTGCGCTTGATACATGAACGCCAGATAAGGTTACTTAATGGTATATTCAGCCTTGTAGAGGTTGGCGTGTTAAAACTAGTACACTTTTTTGGTGTACGAGAGTCACACTTTGCATCGAGTTTGCATCGAGTTGCTAAAGGCATGGCATGGCATGGCATGGCACTTGCTCTTGGTGAAGTTGCAGGCGAGGGCCCACAGAGAGATCTTAAATATGGAAACGCCAAACAAAATCGGCGAGGTTAATGATCTTATGTTTTCATAACGTTATTTTAATTTTCCGACACAGTGATGAGCGTTGCAGGCGCTCCTCAGTTTTGAGATGACGTGACGTGACGTGACGTGACGTGACGTGACGTGACGTGACGTGACGTGACGGATGACGTGACGTGCCGATAAAGACGTGACGCCTCGATAGAAGTCCTTGTCGATAGACCGAATTGATTCTGAATTGTTTAATGCAAAAATGATAAATACACAATCACTCCCCGGACTTTTTCACCTTTCAGTTTGTAAGGCTTCACGGGGAAGCCGATTTCCCCCCCACTGTATGGGGGCCTGCTTCTCCTAGTATCACCCCTTGCTGCGTGTGTCACTGGTCGTGTGTCACCGTCTGACACCGACTTGCTAGAAAGCTCACTGCCGTAATCTATCTATCAGTTCTGCTATCACCGGTTTCCCAGCACTGCTTTCTGTGTTCCTGTTGCAGTGAAAAAGCTATATATATTCACACAAATACGTATATCTATTTTCACCTGTTTCATCAGGTTATCGGTCCCACTTCACGTGAGTGGTGATTCCCGGGTTGATTCAACTCGCTTCGGTTATTCCGATTCTAACTCCGTCTAACTCCGTCAGTTTTTACCGTCAACATCGCAGCATAATTAATCTGCGAACCGTACAAGCGGCAATTTTTTCCGTCTCCGTTCCCTTTGCCGCTTCCGTCAACCGTGGTTCACCTACCGACTGTGATAGGTATCCACGCACCGTTTCCGTCAGCTGTTGACATCGCAGCTATCGCAACTTGATCTGCACCGTAAAAAGCGGCAAGTCCCTTTCCGTCTCCGTTCTTTTTGCCGCTTCCGTCTTTCGTGGCTTGCCTACCGACTGTGACTGGTATCCCGCGCACCGTCTCCGTCAGCTTTCGTGCATTTTAATGCACTCCGTCATTTTTTATAAGAATGTTGGAACAGTCACACCGCTTGCTTTGTGACTCTTCCTATAGTAGTGTGTATGACTGTCACCCGAACCCGAACCCTAACTGTTTATGCCCGTTATATCGGGTTAACTTATCAACTTTATCACATTCTGAGAAAACCTATCACTGAGTGAATATATCCCGAGTCCTAGGGGTATATCCAGCAGGTTTGGCCCCACGCACACTTTATTTAGACACTGCGTAGTTTGGCCATGTCAGGCTAAACGCCGACGCTTGAGATGGAGTGAGGGGCTCCACTAGAGGCGCGGCGGAGCGGTATGGCCTAGTTACATGACTGGTTGATTGGACTTACGGAGAGCTCGGGCTCGTGGCTGCTTGATTTTCCCGTTCTACGCGTTGGTAGACGTTGGAATTTTGGTCGGATCCGACACCAAGTTCCTTGGCCGCGTTGTTAGATCCACATGCACGTTTGGGGGAATCTTTTACGCCGCAGCTTTCCTTCTTTTCCTCGACGACCGCCTTGCGACTTTTGGCCGCCGCTCCTTCCGCACCTCGCCACATTTTCCCTCACTTCGTCTCTATAGTCTTCTACATCATGGTTGCGACTAGATTGACATCCAGTATGGCGTCACGCCGACGCTCGCTAGCTACAATTTTCGACTCCGCTGCCGCACGTAATTCCGTCACGCCGGCTACGCCGGCGCCCGCTGGTGTTCCAGCTGCGAACTCCGCCCAAGCCGTATTCTTGGTGGGTGTTCGCTCGCTCACACGTGAGCGCTTCGACGAGAGCGTGGCGAAGCACGTCATCCGGAAATGCTTTCCCGACAAGCATGACCGATTTACGGGTACGGAGTCGAACGCTCAGGTGCTCCTCTCCAAGCTGGTGCCTGCTCTCCAGGAGGCATTCGAGGCCGAGGACGCACTGTTTGCCCCTATGTTCGACTTGGAGGACTCCACGTTGGCCGTGCGGCCCGAGGCCAACAAGCTCCTCTTCTCAACTCTCGAGCTAATCGTGTCTCCCGCCTCTCCAGCGGGTGACTGGCTCGAGGCGTCTGCGACCTTGCACCCTCTGGACGGCAAGCGGGCCCTGCTGGAGCTCGCACGGCGTCTGCTGGACTCCGGTGCACCCTTCCAGGGGACATCGGACCTCCTTGGCGTCCGTTTTAAGGCCCACACCGACCCGTCCGAATCCATCACGGACTTCAACGCGGCCTTGCGGTCCGCCAAGAGGCGCAACACCCTCGACGATGACGAAGTGAAGGAGTTGTTCCTCGCGGCGCTGGATCCTGGATTCTACGCGCCGGTGGTGTCGAGGCTCTTCACGCACCAGCAGCGGGCGGCCGTGGACCTCCTCACCATTCAGCAATGGGTCCTCGAGTGCTACGCCCGACACGTCGCAGCCGGTACGCACACTGCCTCGTTCGCTCTGTCCGCAGCGGCCGTGGCCACTGACGGCGACACCTCGCAGCTGTCCGACCTCACGGCTATCATCCTCGACGTGAAGCGGCAGCTGAAGGTACTCACGGACAAGGTCAACGGGCGGGGTTTTACCCCGCGGGCAGACAAGAACAAGATCGGCAACGGGGGAGGCGGCTCCGGTGTTCGTTTTGCAGCAGGTGACCTCCCGACGGGAGGGAACTGGCCGCAGTCGCAGGTGAGGAAGCGCGTTGCCTTTCACAAAAGCAGCGGCGACTTCATTCCATTCTGCCAAAATTCAACGTGCAAGAAGGACGAGGCCCGCCACTGGCACCGCGACTGCCCGAACGGCGGCAAGAACGGCGCCGGGGGAAGCTTCCACAGCTTCTCCCTCGGTGACATCGAGAACGACTTGCTGGCGGAGCAGTTTCAGACGGCCATGGACGAGCACGACGGTGAGCGGTTCGATGCGCTCTGCCTTCTGGCGGGGGGCAAGCCGGAGATGCTCGACGGCGTTTCGGCGTGTTCCTTCGGGATCGAGCCGGAGCAGGAAAACGGTGCGTTGCAGGAGTTCCTGCCCTACTGCCAGCCTGCCACCCACATGGGCGGCTTCACGGTCGGTGGTGTCGAGAGCGGGATCTCGGCTGCCGCTTGCACGCATGTCCGGGAGGACCCACCGCCGGCTCCACCGCCGGCGGCAATCGAGCATGTTTACCCGGGCGAGTCGGAGGCGTCCGACACCGGTGACATGATGCCGGTGGACCCCATGCACGCGCACGAGCCCGACCTCTGCTTTGCGGACAAGATCGCGCGGATGGGGGGACTCTCGATCACGGCTGTTCAGGGGGCAATCGTAAGTAGACCCCCATCTGCCGGATGTACTCGGCTGCGGGCAAGGACTTCGCGATGCGGTACATGCACGCCGAGTCGGAGACCGACTCTTGCGACGGCGACGCGGACGGGTCTGCAGCTGGGTATGACCCTATTGACGGTGAGGATGCGGTCCCGCAGCCTCTAGCGTCTCGTCGGGGATGCGGTGCACCGCCTTGGGGGTTTGGCCGCTCTTCGGCGATTGCGGTGATGGTGTGTGCTCTCTTCTGTGTTTGCGCCACCGCGGCGCCAATCTCGGCTGCCACTCTTGGCGAGGCATGTGCACCGGACCACACCGGCCTGGAGGTCGGTGGTGCTGCCGAGGCAACCACCGGCGAGCCTGCATTCACTTCTGCGGCACCGGTTGCTATTCCACCGCGCCGGCACGGCCGGCACCGTGCTCGGCAGGGCCTTCACAATGCACCGATCGGGCTTTACATCCCGGTACACCCGCCCCCTCCACCGCTGTATTGGGATGCACCACCGTCGCCGGACTACTCACCGGGCCCGACTACTGACGAGGAGGACGGGGAAGATCCCTCGCACGACGATCGAGACCTTTCAGATTTCTTCTGGAGCTCTACGAATGATTCAATCACGGCATCGACATCTTCAATTCGCGGCACCATGACTGTGCTGCGGGCCGGCACAGCAGTGCCACCGCCAACTAGTGGCTAGGAAGTTAATCATGCCGCTCCTGCACAGTGAGATTGACCGTAGCTGTATGTGCAGAGGGGTCCGATCACGGACCGGTTTCGGATTTACAACTCTTGAGTCGGTGACTCTGATTCTTTTTGTATTCATCTATTGTGTTGTCTCCCCCGTCATCCACGATGGTAACTCCTGCCTAAATATATTTATGATCAAGCACTGCAAACGTTATATATATATATATATATATATAGGGATAAGTCTACATCGGGGGCCGACATTTCATTTAAATCCACATCGGGGGCCGACATCTCATTTTAATCCACATCGGGGCCGACGCTTCATTTTAATCCACATCGGGGGCAGACACTTCATTTTAATCCACATCGGGGGTAGACACTTCATTTTAATCCACATCGGGGTAGACATGTCATTTTAATCTACATTGGGGGCCGACACCTCGTTTTAATCTACATCGGGGGCCGACATCTCATTTTAATCCACATCGGGTGTAGACATCTCATTTTAATCCACATCGGGGGTATGCATTACCTTCAACGTAAGCATATAATGTAAACGAAACATAATTATGCAAATCCAACCGGTAGATATGTAAATCATATCGCGATGAAAATATCTACCGGTTGGATTCGCGAAATAATGTTTTTTGGAGTGTCCAGCAGTGAAAAACTGTTTCATTCCGCCAAACAAGACAGTCTTTCATCGTTTGCGGCACCAAAAAACATTATTTCGCAAATCCAACCGGTAGATATGCTCATCGTAATACGAGTTACATATCTACCGGTTGGATTTGCGTAGTTATGGTTCGTTTACATTATATCGTTGCGTGTGTCTTCTGTTTACGCATGCTCGATGCACTGTCAACCCCCGATGTGGATTAAAATGAGATGTCTACACCCGATGTGAACCGTTTAGGCGTGTCAGCCCCCGATGTGGATTAAAATCAAATGTCGGCCCCCGATGTAGATTAAAATGAGATGTCTGCCCCCGATGTGGATTAAAATCAAATGTCGGCCCCGATGTGGATTAAAATGAAGTGTCTGCCCCGATGTGGATTAAAATGAGATGTCGGCCCCCGATGTGGATTAAAATGAAATGTCAGCCCCCGATGTAAACTTATCCCATATATATATTACAGTTTATCAGATATCATATCGATCGATATTAATTTTAGAGTTACTCAAAAATATCGATAACCACAAAAAAATCCGATACGATACCGTCCCTTGCTAATAACTTAACCGGCAAACGGGCACATTAGTTTGCAACACTCTTATACTAGGACGAGCATACACATACATGCGCATTAATATACAAGCGTCTATGTGTATACAGACACATATACATACACTTAGGATCCGATCATAAAAGTATTGGCATTGTTACATACCATTGACGGATTACGATATAGCCTAGATGGTCGCTGTGTATGCAAGGTTGCGGTATGGCGCTTTTGCATATATTATACTGCGGTGTACGGCGTGGGCTGAATATTGCATATCTGTACAGTGCGCACTTCGATGTGGGGATACATTCCACGCATGCGTCATATGTTGCTCACACAATGATGTGCCGTATTCCACAAGTCTCGCTGGCCCCATTGCGCCGGGATAAGCGTCGTGTTTTGTCACGATGTGGATGCTCCTGGATGCTTCTAATATACGTTATCATGTCAATACATTTGCATGTGATATTGTGGTGTTATAATACATACACATATATAAGTATATTGGTGTGATGCAATAATGTGTATAAACCCTATAAAGTTTGAGAATGTAGTTTGGGCGCAGCTATCCGGAAATCAATTTAGTCCCTGGCCATGCGCATACGTGCACCTCAAACGGGATCACCGAAGTAAGGTTACTTGGACAACCGTATCAGACTGGGAAGCTACAGGAGAGGTGTCATTCGAAGAAGAGAACTTTCCCGACGTGCATACGCCGGAGCGTCGAGATATGTGCAAGCTTATGGGCTTAACCATGCAAGCGGCTGTCGACGCCGGAAAGCTCGGACCTAATAACCCGGTATTTGCTAAACCCACAATCATACTACTACTGCTACTACGTCTTGCTACTAGATCATCGTAATAGTAAGTAATTTCCTCATCGGCTTTTCAGCGGTGAAAGCTATTGCGGGTGTGCCGCGGTTGGTTGAGCAGGTGGTGCCAAAGCATCTAAAAAGCCCGTCGATTGTGAAAACGCTGTTCCGTCTATCAGCCAAATCTGTTGGACAACCGTACGACGACGCGCTCACGCACTACAAGGCACTACATGGTTGCAATGTAAAGCGCGCAGAGTACGAGGGCATCTACTGTAAGTTCCATTGTGGGAAGGGTGCGCACCATGCCGAGAAAAACAAGTGCCCCGTTGAATTTATCGCGAATGTTCGATGGGAGGACGTGCGGGCGCAAGACACCACCACCATCAAGGTCTTGTTGTGCCCCGTGTTCAAGAATGACCCGGAGGCGACTGGCATGATCAACGCCTGTGATCACAGCGAGTTGAGAACTCCTCAGAAAGGGTACTGTTTCGTTACTGCTCCGTCGTCCCCACACCATTATGTTGTATATCTCAAATAGCGTTTGTGACTCTTATCGATGTAACTTATTGTTGTAACTCTTATTATTGTAACAATTATAGAACGGTACATTATCTCACGCAGGCGTACATTCGCCCAATTCAAGACCGAGCAAAATGCAGAGGCAATGAGCGCGATTCCGGAGGATGCAAGTACAAGCAAGATGTTTATGCGAGCTGCCACTGGTCTGCATATTGACCCGGCACGCGAAGCTGGAGATCGAGTGCCGAACAAGGGCACAATTCGGTCACAACGGTGTCGACAAAAGCTTGCTCTTGTGTCACGGAGCGAGAATCTGCCACAGCTGTATAAGGAGTTGCACGATCGGGTGAACTCAGACGGCAAATTCATCTTCGAGATGCACGAGTTTGGTGACTGCTCAGTCATCATGGGCTATGTCGACGGATTAAAGGCGTGGATAAAGGTGCGTTATGGCCATTATGGATCTGAGGCAGAAACGATTTTTTGTTATTGGTTGCTATTTGCATATTAATGTTTATTTCTACGATATGTTTGTATTTTTTTGTGATCAGGAGGTCGAGACTTTGGGCCCGCGATTCGTTATGGGGATGGACGTGAGCGAGGGAATCGCATACAACCCTACACCCGAAGTCGGTGGTGGTACATGGATGAAGGTCATGGCGTTTAATCTGTGCGGCGGGCCACGCCATGGGGCAGAGTCAGTATCCGCCTTCTCTCCGGTATTAGTCTTCGCAAAATGCATGGATGCGCGCACGGTCAAGAAGATACTGATTGAAATCGAGAGTCTCCTTATGAAGAATCTCGGTATGAAGTTGGCGGCATTAGTCCACAACATCGTGTACGACCACGACCGCGCGGAAGACTTAGCAGTGTGTGATTTTCCCCCCCACAAGTTGCCCGGTACGTAACACAATTGTATGGAAATGTTTGTATATAGTGTAATTAAATGGAAGTGTTTGTATGGAAGTGTTCATCCTTCACAATGGGAAAAATGCTAAAGTGCCGTGGGTTTGACAAATTGCACCTCTTCAGGTGAACACATGCAGTATGTGTACGAGTGCATCCTTGCGGAGAAGGTTCTACCATGTCAAGTGGCGCTCAAAGATGCTTGGCATGGTATGAACAAGGCCATACTGCACGCCAAGACAAAACTATCAAATGTCCAACATGGTCACGGAGTATACCTCATAGTTGTGCTGAATCGTGCAATTCGGCATATGGGGGATCCAACTCTGATCCCTTTACAAGGTACGCTCCTTTACATAACGTTTCGTCGCCATGAAATCCTCTTTTGTATTGCAGCCTTGAACCATCGGGTATGGGTGATACTATATGTTTCAGATGGGGAGTCGGAATCAGCCCGACTGCGGAGAGCATGCCTAATAGCCGACCGCGCCGTCAGCTTCATTTTGAAGGTACTCGATGCGCCCTACTTCGACTTCATCGCTGGCAGCGCTATGCCCTTGAAGCCGAAGTACAAGCCTCCACCCTTCACGATCAGAGATCACCGCCCCCCGACTGTGGAAAATTTTCGTCTTGGTGAAGAACATGCGTGTCCTCGACTACCAGATGATGCCGATTGTTCAGCAAGCGAACAACCACTCTCCGTCGATTCCGTGGAGGAGGATATTGCGCAGTCAGCTAAGACGACAGAAGACGCCGAACTCGAGGTACTTCAATGTACATACTGTTGGCATTTTATCGATTTTGATTGCAAAATAAGGTTTATAAAAGTGGTGTGTGCAATTCCCAAGGAAGTGGTGGAAGAGGCTCTATATTTTATGCTTGAGAAAATAAATGAAGTGTGGGATGTATCGAGGTTTAAAATTAGTATATTAGTTGTAAAATGAATAAAAGCCTCACAGTATAACGTGCATATATGCATATCGTATCATATATATTTAAAACAATATTGTTCTACTGTGTATCCGACGTATCACATCACATATTTGATATATTGCTTGCAATGCCTCACTTTATTGATTTACCCCAAAAATACGCCGCTACCAATAATGTCCAATCAAGTTCCTACTAATTTTGAATATCATTTATATTCTAAACAAGGCTTTTGTGATAATGAACACTATGGATGATCGAATGTGGTCATGGAGGGGCGGAGGCATTTATAAACAGGGGTCGCCATCAGTGGACCTTAACGCCTCCGGGAACTTCGATCCGCAACAATGCTGGATGATGAGCGTGGACGGTCTCGGTGAGGAATGGGCCTTACTATACCGCAAGTGCACACCTGAACACCAAAGGGGTGTGCATCGGGCTACCTTGCGTCTGGGCTACCACATGGTGGATGGCCGACGTAAAAGGAACCAGATCACGGTGGATGTTGGGCCACCCATTCCGACACCGGACTTGCATGAGGGCTCAGTGCGTGCGCCTGGCATATTCAAAGACGACGCGGCATTGCACTACTTTTATCACCACATGGCAGTATGGAGGTTGGAACAATCATCTCTTCAAGGTGTACGTCCGAAGATGAGCTGGGGGGTCGTGGCGGCCGAGGGTTACTTCCGCCGCATAAAGTCTGAACTTACAAAAGACACCCTCGTGGCAACAATCTTAGCACTTGCGGGAAACAAAACAGTAATGAGAAAGACCGTCAACGTGGTTTGATGGCACACCACCTCCAGGAGTACAACATGCTCTGCCGCAACACCAAGCGAGCGGGAGACACTCCAGCTGGACACGAGTGTGGCGCGTTCCCAGTCAAGCACGTTTCTCGGCGACACTGAGAGCTTGTGGACTAGGATGGCTGGGATGGACCGTCAAAATATTGACATGGCGAGCAAGCTGCGGCAAGCGATAAAAAGATACATCGATATGGTCGGAAAGCGGAGTGGGCTCGCATCATACAACTTTATGTTGTCCCATTCCATGCTTGAAATCTGGACGCAACAAAATCCTACTCCTGGCGCCACGGGGGCACACACGATAGTGCTGAATGGCGCTAAGGCTGAAAAAACGCTTTTGATCAAGATCGTGGCCCAAGAGTATTGGTTCCATATACCAATTAGAGGGTTGACCGATGATGACCGCCAAGGACTCAAATCCGCACTAATGCTCTGGGCCAATCGAATATTGGACACCCCAGCAGGAGAATATTGCATCGACAAAAACGAAGGTGTCCGCAAAGGGATGTTCCTCCCTGCGGCTAGCCAAGGACCACCTCTTTTGGAGCCGAGCGCCTTCGCACCGCCTGTGAAAAGAACTTGTCCGGTAAAGCGGAAGAAGTCGACATCGACGGCCGCTGACGTGCAGGCGTCACAAGTGTCTCCGACCCTCCCACTCCAACAAGCAATATCGCTTTGCGGGCAAGGCAACTTGTTTCACGCACCGCAACAATTTCATCAGGTGGGTGTTGGTCCCGGCATCTCAGCCCTTACGGCTCTCGTCCTCAAACACCTCAGATATAAAGAAGTGTGATGTTTTTGAGTTTTATCGACCGTTGGAGGGCTCTAATATGGACATGTTGGAGCAGACCCTTGGAGAGGAGTCGATACAACAGCCAATGGTGCACATTGGATCTCCGGTTGCACATCAGGCGCCACAATTTCATCCGACCTTCCCACACCAGCGACCTCCCACACCAGTTCTCCGTTGTACCGCGGATTTCGATAGAAGCACGGTACACACCTCATCCTGAACACACAAGTGCACCACCTCCTAACTCTTTAGCCTCTGTTCAAAGCTGCCTAGCACGTTTAGTGCATATCCCCATCACGGCCACTTTCCCTATTTCCCTATTTCTCTATTTCTCTATTTTGCCCTGCCCTGCTGAGACGTGTACCATGCATGACCTGCTGAGACTCGTGCCATGCATGACCTGCTGAGACCCCCTCCGCAAGCTACCACACGCAAGATTCCGATGCGCAAAAAGCTTGAGCAAGGTCCCCCTAGCGAGAGGAGGTTTTCACTAATGGGCACAGGAAGTTTGGGACTCACCAGTTGTTTCGTTACTAGCGCTTGGCGTCGCTCTCGTGTCGCTAGCTTTGCATAGGTACGAAAAATGGAGGAGTATACAATGATGCGAGCTACTTACACGTAATGCAGAGGACATACAAAATACTCATGTGAACATAGGCGTGATCTCGTGAAACTCGCGGTGAACACATGCCGACTATATCATTATTGAGGGTGTATATAGATATATGCAGATCTATATATGACATATGTGTGTGTGTAAGCTCGGGCGCGCGTGTGTGTGTGCGGCTCATGCATCGGCCAACTCAATTGTCCACATCTATGTGATACACACGTTAGCTGTCGTCGCAGGGGGGTCCCACCTGCTCGATTGCTTGCTCGGTAGGCCGCTCGTCTTCCATCTAGATTCAGGAAACCACCACCACACACACCACCACCTCCCCACCCATGCCAGACGTGTCGAGCAGGGCGACCACCTATGTGGAGGCGGAAAATGCGTCGAAACCCTAAGCATAGCCGTTTAGGCGCCAGGAGACAAGGAAGTGCGCGGAAGGAACGTGGAGTCGCCTTCTACTTTAGCGTCATCCCGGGGTGCATGGGGACAAGGCGATATACGCACCTTCGAAGCAACCAATGAAGAACCCTACTTAGAAGAAGAAGCCTGTAAGATAGAGGAAGGGCGGCATATCATTCACTCAGTAAGGAAGCGAGCTTTTTAGTGGTCTTGGAAGACCCTTCAAGGAGGCGGTCCTTTCGGCCCATGCCGTAAGATATGCCGCCTGGAATACATCAACTCGACCAGAAACGATTCTCGGCTTCAAGCGACACCCCTTCCCTCGACGAGATCTCTATGCACGACCTGGTCAGCTGCTCCATCTGGCAAATCGATGCAGAGTGGAACGCACCTTACGCACCTTAATCCTAAAGCGACCGACCTTTCGGAGTGGAAGCTTGAAGATAAGCTGCGGAATCTACTTGTAGGTCTCCTCCTCCACTTCCTCGCGGATCCCTATCGAGGATGCATATTACAATTGCCTGCGTCAGAGAAAAGTAAGCCGAGCGTCCACCTTAGCAAGACGCAATATGTATGTACAGGCGTTTATACCTTACAAGGATTTCACTTTCGCAGAGCCTTACAAACTGAAAGGTGAAAAAGTCCGGGGAGCAGAGTGGAGACTTACGGCTTACGGTAAAATACGTTACGGCGATTCAAAATCGCCGTATTCCGTAGATACGGCGATTATGGCTTAAAATAATAATTCAAAACATGAACAACGAAATGAGTAAAAATGCCATCTCGGGCTTTCCCTTATCACACTATGCAACCTATAGTAACACAAAAGACAAACGCTTTAACTGGTTCAGGCGTACAGGTCACATTATGGCAAAACTTGGATACGCTATCGACTCTAAAAATTACCCTGAAAATGAAGCGGGTGAAACCACATTAATCACCACCCTTCCCAGACAACTCTACATGTCGAGGAATGTTACCTCCGCAATTCAAAAATATAACCTCAAGCACACAGGTTCCTTTCTGACTCCCTGCGGTGGAATGTTAAAAAACTGGCAAGAAAGCAAAGGCTTTTTCAGGCTGAACGGTAATAGACCCCCTGGATGGCTAACCGCAATCGAAAAGGAAATGCTTCAAAACCCTGTAGGTTTGGACCCACAGGCCAGATATGTCAAGAAACAATATAGAGACAACATAGTACCCCCGGACACGGGTGAGTTTCATTGGAAAGGAAATGGTGACCGAGATTCCATCTCTCTTATTCACATTACCAATATTGACTTAGAGGCCATGTCAATACAATACACAGAATACAGTAACAATGCCAAAAACCCTAATGTCTTTGTCAGAATCGAAGGAACCAACAGTTTTCAATACGACTTTGAATATAGCATCACCGATGACGGTTGCATCCTAATTCCAGCAGGTTCCATTTTCGAATATAATGACCATATGGACCCGCCCTCTTCTGTTCTTGCTAAAGTCAGTGATATTAACTCACACTATGATTACATCTCAGACAGACAATATGAGACCATTATTGCCAGAATGAAAAACAAAACTGCGGAAGAAGAAAGTGAATACAGCTGCCCTAGCGACTCAGAAGAAGAATCTACCCCCTTCGCCGAAAAGAGCAAACAAATGGAGGATTATGATATGGCAAGCGATGGTTCCCTATTCGCCGGTAAAAAATCAGCATGCAGTGGTGCAGCATATGCCATAAAAAACTTTGACAACGGAATGCCACTTGTTCGGAAGATGAATATCCCCCCCTCAAGAACTTTCGCCGCACCGGGGCTTCTTATCAAGGAAGATATCCAAAACCCTAGTAGTACATCTGCTGAAATTGCGGGACTGAGATTCTTACTCACAGAACAAAAAGAGAAACTCCTCAAATCCATGACTCCAATGGTACATGCCATTGACTCCATGGCCGCAATATCTGCTGTAACAAAGGATGGCAGATCCATGAGTGCTCGGGACAAACTACGTGAAGCTAATCGCAGAGATGTGCAGGCTGTTCGCCTACTGTTAGAAGAACTAGGCTTCTACAGTGAAGGAGACCACAGTAAAATCATCCTTAAATGGATTAGGGGTCACAATAATGACAAAGTCCATGACAGAGTGGACCGTACTGCTAAAAGAGCCTCATTCAGAGGGGGTTGCTCAGACATCTCCCGCTACGACCCTGCCGAGAAACTGCCCTTCTCATTATTCTTTTTTGAGGTCCCTATTTTAGGCGATATCCGTAGTCACATTAGAAGAATTCAACGTCTATCACACTATCATAATTGGAGAACTCTACAGTCTCAAGGGAAGTACTTGAGAATGCTTAACGAGAATAACACCGCCCCCACTAAAGATATTTCCAAAATAACACCTAAAGCTTTCACCGCTTCTAGAAGCAGAGAACTCCTGGGTCTCCAAGCCTCTCCAGCACGTTTATTTAAACTGGGGAAAATCGGGACTGAAAACTGCCCCTACTGCCAACAGAATACAAAATGCACCTTCGAACACATCCAACTTGAATGCTCAGGACATAATAATAGTTTGCATAGTCTTAGAACAACCCAAGATGGCGAACTAAGGAAAATCATTGCTGAAGAAATCTCAGAAAAGCCCAAACTACTAAACCCTGGAAAAGGTACCACATACATCAAAACAGAGCCATCGAAACTTTTTCCACTTGCTGACCTAAGACAGGAAATGAAGGAGGAATTATACTTACACGCTCTCCCGGAAGCTAGCATGTACCGACCATCAAGTTCAAAAAAGAATACCATTGCTGTGACCGCTAAACCTGAAGTGGACCATGTCACGGGGACAATTAAATATCCCGAACTCCAATATGTCCAAAAGAAAGAGTTTTGGAAACTTTTGGCCTGGCACCGCCTTTCCGACAAAGCAGTTCCATGCTCACTTGCGGAGTACTCGAATAGGGCACACGATATTCACGAAGCACTCAATGCATGTAAGTTTGAATCGGGGGATCCTAAAAACTGCTATGCAATCAGAAGAAGCCTCTTAGATATTTTGGTGGATGACAGGAATCTTGACAAAAACGGCTGTGAACTCTTCTCCAACCCACTAAATGCCCACCCTAGAATTCACTCTAGAAGATGCATACCCACCACAAGAATGAAAAAAGCCCTCAGGCCCTTCTGCCATCATGGGAAAATTGGCTTTGATGGTCTCGCTTGGGATGCCTACGTTGATCCGATAACAGGCATCGGCAGAATCGTTTATGGAAATCCCCCCTTTGATGGGAAAGAAAAGGGCAAATCTTCGGCGGTTATGACTACCTTGGAAATGGGACATAAAGCGGCCAACACCGTCCCCGGATTTTCAGGAACATGGATTCTAGCAAAAAATACAGGGTACTCGATAGTGCACTACGGCGTAAATACACCGTAGTTACGGCGTAAGTCTCCTCTCTGCCGGGGAGTGATTGTTTATTTATCATTTTTGCATTAAACAATTCAGAATCAATTCGGTCTATCGACAAGGACTTCTATCGAGGCATTGTCGATAGAAGTCACGTCACGTCACGTCACGTCACGTCACGTCATCTCAAAACTGAGGAGCGCCTGCAACGCTCATCGACACAGTGTATGCAAAAGTGGGACTGCCCGTGCCCGTCCGTGACGTGGCGCGGATGTTTTGGTCCGTGACATGCGATGGCGTCCAGCCGGACGCTGCGTCGCAGAATGCGACCGAATATTTGAAGTCATTTTGCGATCGGACGGCACTGGCACGATACGATTCGTAACCGAGTTTTATTATAAATTATTCGGACGATTGCAATTCTCTATTCAGTAAGGGAAGGGTTACGCGATACGGGCTGAGACCACGAGCCTCCGGACGCGTTTTTTTTTCACTTTTTTAAGGATTTTTTATTTTTCTGTATTTCACCGGAGGCTCTGGTACTTTTCGCGTGAGGCCAAAAAAAAGGTTCTCCGAATGCTTTAAAAACTTTACAGTGCCGAGAATATGTTTAGACAAGCAGAAGTTCTGCTTGGAGCGGGGTCAAAAAGTCATTAGGCTCTTCACAAACATCACGGGGAGCCCAATCTTGCCACCCCCACTGTAAGGGGGGGGGCACAGTGGGTCTCCTGTCTGTCACCCCTCAGCCCGATGTGTCACCAGTGTCCGTTGTCACGTGTGTCACGGTGTGCTATAAAACACCTGACTAAGTATTTTATATCATCTTAGTATCCGTGAACACCCGCCCCTGCGAGACTGTTCTGCACACACGCGTTCGAGCATATATTCTGCCTATATATCTCACTTCTTGTCAGGTTATCGGATCCCACCACTTGTGGGTGTTCGTTTATTACTTTGGATCCCTGGGGAGCACGCCGATTCTCCTTGTACCCGCCGCACGCCGCCGGCAGCTGACGCACACCGCCGTCCGCAACCACATTAAGACCTCGGCCACCGTTGGAGATCGCGGCCGCGTTCAAAATTTTATTACCAAAACGTTGGCAATTTGGGCTGGAGTTGAGCCCCGTTGCCTTTACCCTAATTACAAGATTACCGATTACGTACTTCCAGCCATGGTGTCTAATCGCCGAAGCCCTAGACCTGTATTGGGGGCCCTTCGCTCCGCGCGTGCCGCCGCGGCTGCATCCGGCTCCCCTGCGGGTTCTGCACTCCCTGGCTCTGCGGCCCCTTCTCCACTGGGGGGTTCCCGCACGCCAGTGCAAAATCCAGATCCGGTGGTGCGCATGTCAGCGCTTATCAGCAAGCCGACTTTTATCTCGCTGGCTGCCACCTCCGCCGAGTTTCATCGGGACGCCTCGGTCTGGGAGTCCACCCCAGTCCGGGCATCCCAGCAGTATGAGTATGCCGACAAGCTGGACTACGCCTTCACTTACGGTGAGGAGCTCGTTAAGGTCCTCAAGTCCCATGGCTTCAAACCGCAGAAGGGGTACACGCTGGACGGCCAGGACTCCGAGACTGACTTCGCGGTCCTTCTTGGGAATCTTCGACACGTCCTGTCCCCCATCTCCCACTTCGAGTACGACAAGCTCTTCGACCTGGAGCACGAGTACATCGAGTACCACTGGTCACTGAACGAGCTGATTTTCATCATTCTCAAGGGCGTCCTCAACGGCACGGCTCTGGCGCTCTACCAGGAGTCCGCTCGAGTCCACCCCCGCGATGGACGTTGCGCCTTGCAGCGCTTACGGTACCACGTCGAGGCCTCCGCGGACCCCGACACTTTCCGCTTCTGGACGAAGCTGCGGGAAACGAAGATTGACGAGACCGCCGACCCCGCCCCGCAGCTTACGGTTCTCCGCGTCCTGGGCGACAAACATCACCGCCTTCATCCCGACTACGACGACGCTGGACGTGTGCAAGACGTCCAACACGTTCTCAGTCGGTCAGCGGCGAGCTCTCCGCACGTATCCCCACTTTATCTGGTGGTGCTACGTGAGCTCGCCGCTGGCCAGAGGTTTACATTCTCCACCCTCGCCCTTCGCATTTCCACAGTCTGGCAGACCGAGGGGCACCTCTCCCGCCTGGCCACTCCCGCATCCTCGGGCGCTGGTGGTGGCAGGGCACGGGCGGACGGACCTGGTGGTGCCACATTCAACACCATGCGCACCAAGTCCGTCACCAAGCCCGTCGGAGATTGGAAGCCGGCCCAGAGCCCCCGCAACCCTCACTTGATGTGGGAAGGGGTCGGCTATCCGTGCACCACCTGCTTCCGTCTGTGGGGCGTTACCGATGGGCATCTCGACACAGAGGGGATTTGCCCCTACGCATGCGCCGCGTCCTTTGCGCCTTCCAGGGGGCCGCCCAATGCTCCGAAGGCGCCTAAGCGCCCCACCGTTGCTGCATGGGCTAAGCCCGCCGGTGTTGTGCCTCCTGCCGCGGCCCCTGGTCCTCCGGCGAGCCGTGGTTCACCCTCGTTGCAGTATGCGGCGGTTGAGGACGATGCCGGCGATGGCGACGATGGCGCGGCTGCATTCCCGTTCCGCCCTTTGCTCGATCGTGACGAGCCGGGGCCCATGCCCAACACCTCCGTGGACGACGATGACGCCGACTGGCCGGCTCTCCGCACCGTCCCATGGATCCCGCAGTTCCAGGGTACATCGACATCCGGCTCTGCGGCAAAGCAAGATTGAGATTAAGCAAAGCAGTTCGGCAGGGACCCTTCTCCATGCTAGCACGGCTTGTGATTGACTCTCGAGGGAGCCGGACTCTTTAGATTTAGTTAGCAAAAGACTTTTGGACACTTTGGGATGGCACATGCCGGACTACTCGGGCCAGTTTGGCTCCTAGACCCTGCACTGCTCCTGTCTCTTTGCCTGGTGACACCTCAACCCCACGGGGTGAGGTGGTGTCACGGGGAGCCCAATCTTGCCACCCCCACTGTAAGGGGGGGGCACAGTGGGTCTCCTGTCTGTCACCCCTCAGCCCGATGTGTCACCAGTGTCCGTTGTCACGTGTGTCACGGTGTGCTATAAAACACCTGACTAAGTATTTTATATCATCTTAGTATCCGTGAACACCCGCCCCTGCGAGACTGTTCTGCACACACGCGTTCGAGCATATATTCTGCCTATATATCTCACTTCTTGTCAAAACACTGGTAATAGGTTTTTTACAGTAATCACTGGCAGACAGCAAAACTGTAAATCTTACAAAGTGCATAACTTTTCAATGGATCCTCTATTTTCGATCATCTAACCATCATTCCAAACGAAGGTCCTTTTCACCCCCATCTCCCGTATGCACATGGTTACCTTAAATTTCATCTCTAGGCATATGAAATTTCTCGCCTCCCTAGTCGAGTCAAACACTCCCACTTTCGGAATCAACTATGCTACGCTAATATGTTGCCACGTATATCCATTTCACCCAACATGTCGATATATACAATTATATAGATATTGCTGGATGTGACACACCGACAGTCAAAATATGTCACTTGTCACTTCCTATAGTAGGCTGGGTGACCGTCACCAGTAGACGGGAAACACCCGTTAGTATTTATGTGTACCTCTTTTATCAATCTGAGACTTTTACCGTTCTGATATCGAAACCCTTAACTCAGGGTTTATTCTCCGTTATCCGATATATACACCCGACTATATATCTGACAGGTTTGGCCCCACTTACGTTTTATTTAGCCACTGCGACACCGCGAGGATGATTGGCTAAAGCCGGACGCTTGGGATGGAGTGAGGCGCTCCGCGCGTGGGAGTGCCGGCAGTCGCGGGTATGGCCTAAGTTTTGTGGGTTGATTTACGGCTAGCTGAAGGCCTTTGAGGACATTTTTCTACGGGATTTAACGTTGGATTGGTTTACGCATCCTGGTTGGTCACCACACCGTTTCGTATCGGCCGCCATCTACCACACGACTTCTCGAAATTTCTGCTCTCTCACGGCAGCCGTATCGACGACCCACCACATTTCTTGGCCGCCCAAGACTACCGCATTTTTTTCCCACGTCTTCTTGCCTCACTCCACCCCTGTAGTCTTCTTCATCATGGTTGCTTCTACTAGATCAACGGCTAGCATGGCGCATCGCCGCCGCACATTAAGTACGATCTTTGACTCCGTTGCTGCCAGGCATGCCAACACGCCCGCGACCCCGACAGCGGCACAGCCGGCCGCTAATTCGGCGGGTGCTACATTTCTGGCATCGGTGCGCACATTACAGCGGGAGCACTTCGACATGAAGGTGGCGAAGCACGTCCAGCGCAAGTTGTTCGACGGCAAAGAGGGGAGATTTTCCGGTGCGGAGCCCCACGCGGCGGCCATCTTCACGAGGATGGTCTCTGCCCTGCAGGCAGCATTCGTCACTGAGGACACCGGTTTCCTCCCACTCTTCACGCTGGACGACGCTACTTTGGCCGTCCGCGTGGAGGCCAACAATTTATTGTTCTCCACGATCGAGCTGCTGATCGACCCCTCGTCGCCCGCAGCGGACTGGTTGGACTCGTCCCAGCGCCAGCTTCCCAGCAGACGGTAAGCGTGTCCTACTCGAGTTCGCCCGTCGGATGATCCCGGTCGGGGACCCCTTCCAGGGGCAAGCGGACATGTTTGCCGTCCGCATCGTTGCGGGCGTGGACCCTCATGGACCCATTGAGGACTTCAACGCCGCGCTCAAAGCTGCTAGGACCAGGTCGACGCTCCAGGACGAGGACGTGAAGTCCCTTTTCATCATCGACGCCACCTTCTACCAGCCGGTGGTGTCCCGTTTGCTCCTTCACGACCAACGGCCGCCCACGACTCACCATTCAGCAGTGGGTGCGGGAGTGCTACGGCGAGCACGTGCGGGCGGGCACCGCCACCGCATCCGCACACCGGTACTCCCACGGCACGCACTTCATGGAGAAGGGCGTCGATGAGTCGGGTGCGGCGAGTGAGATCGCGGACTTGCGGACCATGGTGCTCGACTTGAAGAGGCAGTTGGCCACCTTCCTCGTCACCGCCGAATCCGAATCGTCTCCGCGGGGGTTTACCCCTCGCGCGGACAAACCGGACCGCCGGGTCAAGACCCGTTTCGCAGCCTCGCCCCTCCCCAAAGGGGGGAATTGGTCTCAGTCCGTCTCACGGAAGGTGGCCTTCCACCGCGACAGCGGTGCGGCGATCCCGTACTGCCAAAATCAGGTGTGTGCTAAGGGGAAGGCGAGGCATTGGCACAGGGACTGCCCAAACGGGGGCAGGACCGGACTCTCGGCCTTCGCCTTCGCCGAGGAGGCCGAGAACTCCGTGTTGGCCGCGAGGTTCCAACACGCCATCGACAACGGCGACCCCGTGGAATTCGACGCCCTCTGCATGCTTGCGGGCGGGAAGCCGGAGGTCTTCACCGATCTCTCCGCGTGCTCGTTCTGCGAGGAGGACGGTGAGGTCCTCGTGTCCGCCGTCGCCGAGTTCTCTGCGATGGCGCACGCGGCTGGAGCTTCCACGTTGAACATCAACACCTTCACTGCCGACGTGCCGGTGGTGTCGGAGCCGTCCGCACACCCCCCGCCTGCGTCGGTTGAGTCCGAGGGGGATTGGACCGGTCCGCCAAACCCCTTCTGCCCTCCCGTCACCCGCACGTTTGCCGACTTCATTGAGGGCACGGGGATTGCATTGGTGCCCGACGAACCGGCCCCGAGCATGAATTTGCTCTCCGCGGTTGGGGAGACGGAACGCGTGATCGACTACAAGCCCGCGTCTTGCGCTACGAGCGACGATGACGACGAAGATGCCTCGGTGACACCGCCGCGGCCACGCTACGGCTGCGGGAACGGCATTCCGAGGTTCGCGAGATCTCTCCTCACTTCCTCCTTGGTGTGCGCACTCTTTGTAATCTGTGCCGCCGCCGCACCGCACGCCGTTGCCGGTGTCGGTGGTGCCGATGCGCACACATGCACGGCTCCACCGGTCGGTGGTGCTACGTGGACTACCTCGGCGATCCCGGCTACGGAGGCTTCGCCGACTGACATGGTTCATGGCGTGCCGTGTGCTATCCCACCTCGTCGCCAACGGCGGGAGCAGAGACGGCAGGGCCTCTACATGGCTCCGATGCCGTGGCATCCCGGGCCGCCACCGCCTGCCGAGTTGTTTGTGGACGGCCCTCCGCTGTCGCCGGCTTCGTCTTCAGATGACGAGGCTCCACCGTCGGGCGGCACTTGGCAGCATCCCGGTGCGGTGCAGCCTCCCGTGATCGAGAACTCGTCAATTTCTTCTACGAATGATTCATCACCGGCCCCGAGGGCCGGCAACTGCTTCACAGTCACGCTGCTCCGAGCCGGGCAGACAGCTCCGGAGACCACTAGTGGCTAGAATTATTCACGCCGTGCCTGCCTGGGAGTTAGCTGTAGTATAGCCTCCTAGATGTGCAGAAGGGCTCTCTACGTTTGAGCTGTGTTTAGGGTTTTAGCAAAGTAACAGCAGTATCTGACAATCTTGCTGTGACCTGGGACCGCCCTGACCAAGAGTACAGGCCCCCAGTTGTGCTACAGTTTCCTCCTGAAGTTAAGTAGGGAGTTTGTTTGCTTCGTTCACTACTAGCTCCGGTCACCACCCTAGGTGGTGTGCTGGACGTGACACACCGACAGTCAAAATATGTCACTTGTCACTTCCTATAGTAGGCTGGGTGACCGTCACCAGTAGACGGGAAACACCCGTTAGTATTTATGTGTACCTCTTTTATCAATCTGAGACTTTTACCGTTCTGATATCGAAACCCTTAACTCAGGGTTTATTCTCCGTTATCCGATATATACACCCGACTATATATCTGACAGATATTGATGATGTTCACTTCAACGAGTTACATACTTTTTCTAGCCTTCTTACTTCGGCTACGCGCCGTGATCGGTACTACCGGCTCTGTCTTTCTCCTTTTCTTTGAAGTCGTACGTTCCCTTGCCCTGTAAATGTCGCACTTGCTACTGCAATTCGCCTTACCGACGTTCGCATCTCCAAAATACATCGTTATCTTCTTGTGGCGGCATATCTTTTTCTCATCACAATATTCCTTCATGATTTTCAAGCGTTCATGACCCACACCTTGCGTTTGTGAGTTAGTAAGGGACGAAGCAAGCTTATTAAAATCTTGTGCCGAGTATAGCAACAAACATGTGCTATCATTTCCATCTCTACCCGCTCGTCCGATCTCTTGAACGTACCCATCAGGTGAATGCGCCATAGAGTGATGCACAATCCACCGCACATCTGCTTTATCAATTCCCATCCCGAAAGCCGTTGTCGCCACCACTACCTTGGTCGCCCCTTGCATCCACCTCGTGTACACTTCGGACCGCTCGAAATCTTGCAGATCTCCATGAAAATGTCCAGCTAGAATTTGTTGTGGACACTATACCCGATGTTCCCGTCCCATCTCTTTCACTTTGTTCGATGATGAAACTACGAACTTGTGCCCACGATTCCGATACCACCGCCTCGCCCTCGTTTACGATGACCATCCCTTCTTTCTTTTCAACGATTGAAATATTCAAGTTCGTTCTCCTACTAGAGCCCATGAACTTGTTAGCCTGGTCTAATTTCAACGTTTTAATGATATCTTTTGTCGTCTTTTTTGAGGCCGTGCCGGTGAACGCACTGAAGGGAACACCTCTATATGTATCTCGAAGCTCTCCCAGGCGGCCATACTCCGGGCGAAAATCATGCCCCCATTGACTGATACAATGAGCCTCATCAATAACAAATCTAGCCAAGTGGCCTGACCCATGTAGACCACTTAATACCGCCCGCAACTCGGTGTCTGTCATCAATGACTCCGGTGTGACATACAAATTCTAATCGTTTGCTCCTTCAAAGCATGTAAAATCGCCCTCTTCTCATTACTCGAGCAACCGCCTGTGAACATAACGGTCGGCACTTCCTTTTCTATTAAACTACGCACTTGATCCTCCATCAGGGCCAGTAACGGCTGGACAACTATTGTCACCCCTCGTGATAAAATCGCAGGCAAATGGCTCCCCATATCCACATCGGCACAGGTTGCTTCCTCTGCCTCTAATTTGCCACGAAGCCATGCACCCATCCTACAACAAAATACAAAACATAATACAAAACAATTAGTCTCTAGGGCAAGAAAATCTGTGACTAAACTTACAACACGCATGACTGAAACTGTCCCTAGCCCACCCTCTCCACCTAAAATGACCCCCCCGGGGCCTCAAAAGGCCCCCTTCACTCATCCTTATACCCACATGCTCCCCACATCCTGCACTACAGGACTGTGCTGACCCTTCCTTCAATTTCTCATCAGCCCTCTCACTATACCCTATCCTGTATGACACTGATGACACGCATGACTGAAACTGTCCCTAGCCCACCCTCTCCACCTAAAATGACCCTCCCGGGGCCTCAAAAGGCCCCCTTCACCCATCCTTATACCCACATGCTCCCCACAGCCTGCACTACAGGACTGTGCTGACCCTTCCTTCAATTTCTCATCAGCCCTCTCACTATACCCTATCCTGTAACTTTGGGGCATCAGCCCTCTCACTATACCCACCTTGTAAACCCTAGGGGCCTTTCTATTTTGCGCAAAGGGTTTATCTTATCGTTTACTTGTTACTTGGAGATATGTAAAGTAACAATACGAGGCTTACCTTCAAATAGACTCTTCCATAGCTCGTTGTGACTTGGTGTGCAAGTTGATACGCCTAATCGTGTCTTCTTCATCATAGGACCCCCCAACCAAAGAACCCAATCAGCCATGGCCAATAACACAAAGTTAATGAGGTTTAATGAAGCAAGGGGGGTATGTATCTTATAGGGGGAGGTGTTACCTTTCGAAAGAGCCTTCAAGCCCTTAGTTTGAGGCGGTGTGCAAGATGCTATGGCTAATCTTGTCCACCTAGGTGTAGCCCCCCCCTGCCCAACAACCCAATCAGCCATGGCCAATAACGCAAAGATAATGAGGTTTAATGAAGCAAGGGGGGTATGTATCTTATAGGGGGAGGTGTTACCTTTCGATAGAGCTATTAACCGTGAGGTTTCATGAGGTGTGGAAGATGCTATGGCCAATCTTGTCCACCTAGGTGTAGCCCCCCCTTGCCCAACAACCCAATCAGCCATGGCCAATAACGCAAAGATAATGAGGTTTAATGAAGCAAGGGGGGTATGTATCTTATAGGGGGAGGTGTTACCTTTCGATAGAGCTATTAAGCGTGAGGTTTCATGAGGTGTGGAAGATGCTATGGCCAATCTTGTCCACCTAGGTGTAGCCCCCCCCTGCCCAACAACCCAATCAGCCATGGCCAATAACGCAAAGATAATGAGGTTTAATGAAGCAAGGGGGGTATGTATCTTATAGGGGGAGGTGTTACCTTTCGATAGAGCTATTAACCGTGAGGTTTCATGAGGTGTGGAAGATGCTATGGCCAATCTTGTCCACCTAGGTGTAGCCCCCCCTTGCCCAACAACCCAATCAGCCATGGCCAATAACGCAAAGATAATGAGGTTTAATGAAGCAAGGGGGGTATGCATATTATAGGGGAAGGTGTTACCTTTCGAAAGAGCTATTAAGCGCGTGGTTTCATGAGGTGTGGACGTTTTTAGGCGTGGTTTGGTGCGCCAATCCTATGGAGAGAGAATTAACCTATCAGCCATGTATAGTTCCATACCCACGCGCATATGTGAAGGATGCGACAAGGAAAAGTGGAAAATATTTCACCTTAGGACTAGTATTCCGCGGTCGCGCGCATCCACCCGTGCAGATTTGCGCTTGTACGCCGCCAATCACTCACGCATTTCGTGTGCGCAAAACGCGCTTTTGGAGCGACCATTCTCAAGGATGCTTACGGTCTAAAGACACAAGATAAATTCTAAGCGTATCTATGGGGTATTAACTCTTGGAAAATTTTCGCTAGAGGTCCCACAAAAAATTCTAGACATCTCAATAACGTGTCGAAAATCCGTTCTGTTGCGGTCCGTGCGGCAGTTCGGAAGAAAAAAAGGTAGCGAAATTCAGCCCAAAACACGAAAAGAACCAAGAGTTTACGAGCTGCTTTCCATTCTTGTCGTGTCGAAAATCGCGATCGGCCGCGCAGCGGCCGCAGCTCGTAAACTCTGGTCTCAGCCAGAGTAGTTACGCGATAAGAGGCTCTATGATAAGCCTGGAAATTAAATTCACGATGACACGCGAGACGATGGCGATGCGAGACGATATCGATATGACCGTCACGCTGGTTCAGAATTTTTCCGGGACTGAGACGGAAACCACGTTCCAGTTCCAGCGCGTATAACCCTTTCCATCCCATTCAGTAATTGCTCGGAGCTGGCGTGGCGTGGGTCCAGTTGTCCAGTTCGAGATCGAGTTCCTTCCTATTCCTCTCGTTTGGTTTCACGTATGCCGCTGCGCTGCGTCATCAGTCCCCTCATATCATTACTGTATTATTATTTTATTAGGAAGGTCTCCACTTCCGACTTGCCCAATCTTTGCCTGCGAAATTTCCCAAATGGCTGATACATGTGTGCGATACATGCATAGCTAAATCACTTTCACGATGAAGCCATAAAGCCCCGCGAAACGTGAATTTAAGACGC
This sequence comes from Cymbomonas tetramitiformis, assembly GCA_001247695.2. NCBI lineage: Eukaryota > Viridiplantae > Chlorophyta > Pyramimonadophyceae > Pyramimonadales > Pyramimonadaceae > Cymbomonas > Cymbomonas tetramitiformis. The sequence goes on along the minus strand of LGRX02004539.1, from coordinate 2,277 downwards.
GATGTGTGTTGCACGTTGCCTTGTAGTTGTGCGGCAATTTTCAGTTCTGGTCTGATAAAGGAACGTAAGAAGGCGCTTATACTGGCAAGGGAATCCCTTTTCGTGGTTGTTCGTAAATATGATCCGCGCGCAGTTCAAGTAATAAGTGGGCCGAGAAGCTCTCAGCTTATCTTGTGCAATCCAGAAGAAGGAAACGCGCAAATCAACTTAACAGCAAAATCACGAGGAATGACACGTTTTAGGATATCGTGCCTAATTTTACACTGCTGCTTTTGTTGGAACTTTAGTCTTTCACAGTTGAACAGCAACGCAGTCAATAGGCCCCGACCAAGCAGCCACACTGCGAGCGCTCAGCCTGCAACCCCCTTATCAACACTGGAGATCGTGAAGTTAAGGTGAAATTAAGTTCGCGATTCTGAGGCGTTCAAAACATTAGATAGTTTCAGGGAGATTATCATTTTGCAACGTTGACGTCAGCTCGTGTGTGAACCACGTTTTTTTTTGGACATCTGAGTCCACTTTATTTGAGGATCTGTTTCTCGTGTGGAATATGATCAATTCACGCTCCCGGGATCTGCCACGCAGGGATGAAGCACAGAATATGTTTTACCACGCTTATGAAAACTACATGCTGCATGCGTTTCCCAAGGTCATGCACCAGACTTTTCTGAATTCCGCGCCTCTCGCACTAACAGCATCTTACAGCCCGTCCGTGCGTGCCTGTTGCCTCGGAATAAGAATTCCATGCCAAAATTATGTAGGTTGCTCATTACGGACGAACGTTGGACTGTTTGCTTGGTGCAACTCAGTCAATGCCCCTTCAAGCAGCTCCGATGGTGGTTTCACCGCAGCCCAACTGTACGCCATGTTGTAAGTGGGTTTGCCGCAGAAGACTATTAATCCAGGGTGGTCTGCACGCAACCAGGATGACTTAAACCCGATATCTTGCTCTGGGAGAAGTAATTATGGCGACATTGCCATGACGCTGATCGATTCACTCGATGCACTAGTGGTAATACTCTGATTCCTTTCTGCCGTGTTGTATCTGGATGCCTTAACTGAGGATGAAAGGGGTTCAGAGTGTCTCTAGCGACCTCATAGCCAGCCCCTTCATTGAAGCGCAAAGGGGAGCCACGTTGCTCTCGGGGCCTCACAACCAGCAAGCACTCGTTCAATGTTGCTAAGGCCTCATAGCTAGTCGGGGCCCATTCACTGTTTGCTCGAGAGGCCTCATAGCTAGTCGGGGCCCATTCATCGTTTGCTCGAGAGGCCTCTAGCCAGTCGGGGCCCATTCACTGTTTGCTCGAGAGGCCTCATAGCTAGTCGGGGCCCATTCACTGCTTGCTCGAGAGGCCAGCTAGTCGGAAACCCATCATTCACTGTTTGCTCGAGAGACCTCATAAATGGGGCCCATTCACTGCCCGGCTGAGAGGCCTCATAGCTAGTCGGGCCCATTCACTGTGCTTGCTCGAGAATGATATAGCCAGTCGGGGCCCATTCACCGTTTGCTCGAGAGGCCTCATAGCTAGTCGGGGCCCATTCACTGCTTGCTCGGAGAGACTCATAGCTAGTCAGCCCATTCACTGTTTGCTCGAGAGGCCTTACAGCTAGTCGGGGCCCATTCTTACTGTTTGCTCGGAGAGGCCTCATAGCTAGTCGGGCCCATTCACTGTTTGCTCGAGAGAGGGGCCTCATAGCTAGTCGGGCCCATTCACTGTTTGCTCGAGAGACCTCATAGCTAGTCGGGGCCCATTCACTGCCTTCTCGGGAGGCCTCATAGCTAGTCGGGGCCCATTCACTGTTTGCTCGAGAGGCCTCATAGCTAGTCGGGGCCCATTCACTGTTTGCTCGAGAGGCCTCATAGCTAGTCGGGCCCATTCACTGTTTGCTCGAGAGGCCTCATAGCTAGTCAAATTCATTCCACCGTTTGCTCGAGAGGCCTCATAGCTAGTCGGGCCCATTCACTGTTTTTTGCTCGAGAGCCCATAGCTAGTCGGGCCCATTCACTGTTTGCTCGAGAGACCTCATAGCTAGTCGTGGGGCCCATCCACTGTTCGCTGAGAGGCCTCATAGCTAGTCGGGGCCCATTCAACGCTTGCTCGAGAGGCCCCATAGCCAGTCGGGCCCATTCACTGTTTGCTCGAGAGGCCTCATAGCTGTCAGAAATTCATTCACTGCTTGCTCGAGGGGCCCCAGCTAGTCGGGGCCCATTCACTGTTTGCTCGAGAGACCTCATAGCTAGTCGGGGCCCATTCACTGTTTGCTCGAGAGGCCTCA